>JAXCGZ010008536.1:10000-31708 GCA_037179515.1 Halocaridina rubra
CTTGTCTGTCGAACCGCGTTCGACGAACTGTTTGACTGTGTAAACCGCCCTCTAGTAAAGATAGAAAACAAAGAACGTTAATCAAGGATAGCAAAACGTCCAAGGACAGGGCATACTTCACTACCCCCAGAATCCTTCTTCTTGGAAAGCACCTAAACTCAATTTGGCAACACCGCCAAAGAGAGTTTAGCAGTAAAAGAGTTTTCAGGAGTGTATATGAAAAATATTTCTTCTAAGTTTTAATTCTACAACAAATTAGTATACATCTTCACCACCCATTGTAATAGACGTTATTTGCTCCTCTTTGCTAGCCTAGTGGTGACTATCATAATAAGAGGTATGAGACTGTAGATTCGTAGGTGAGATCCTCTGGTGTCCAAGTTTTTTGTTTATACATAGCTCAATTGCACAATGGAAGAAAAATGTGTGTATGTGTACAGTGTGTGATAATGTTATGTCTGACAGGAGATAACTTGAGCTGAAATTCAAATACTATCATTAATTTCATAACACTTACTTTGGAAACTGTGATTTGTTTCTAAGTTATTAAAAATGAAAATAGTGGACATTAGGTATTTAAAGCACTAAACTGTCATGAACAAACCAACAGCAAACCTAAAGACCAATTATTCAAAGACCGGTATGGCTAAAATAAAATTTTTTTTAATAACAGTGACTGCCTTTAAAAAGGGGGTGCTTAGCTGATTACTATATTCCAATTCATCTTATTCACGCCTCGTATTCTCATATATCACGCATTTTTTTTCATCTTAGTGGTCTAAGGTTTGTCATCAACTTTTGAGTCGAATGTTAACCGATCATGACATTTATATACCGTAACTCCCCACATACAAGGGGTAGCCGAGTCAAACCGCTACTCAAAAATTATCATTCATACCAACTCGCATTTCAACACTTTGAAGATGAAAAGCCGCATTTCGGAAGAAGCTAGGAAATTAAATTGTACTTTCATATGAGAATATGACTGCTGTGACCTAAACTAATGACTGCTAACACCAAAACTAACCTATCTTGATCTAACCCTATTTATTTTAACCAAGCTATTGCAGAACAAAAATTTCCAATTTCTTTTACTGGTGTAATAATATAAACAAAAATATATCTGTCTTGCACCAAAACAAGTTCCACTTTGTTGTTCTTACACTGATATGTATATACCAATAATATTGCACTCTACATGAATGAAAAAAAGATGCATATTGATTCTGAATTAACCAAGCTTGAGTTTTTTATTTTTTTTATTTAAATGTCAAATGTACAATATTTACAATTGTTAAATGATTACAAAATTACATTGGAAAATTCTTTGGTTAATATATTCTGTATATTACTTGCATAACAAATATTCAAGAACCATTTCAAATAATTAAATTTACCTTTAATTAAACATAAAGTTTCCCATTCAGTCAAGTTCTGTGTACGACTAGTCCATACACAATATAGATAATTACAAATAAGCAGAACTGCAGTGTTCTCATCTCTTCTACTTCTTCCTTTAATATCTAACATTAATAATTTTAGCCAGTTATTATCTTGTACTGAACACATCAAATTAAATTTACTTTTAAACCAATGAAAAATATTTTTTATTCTTATACAAAAATAGAATATATGCATTGTATATTCAGGTTCACCACAAAAGTCACAATTTCCATTATTCTTAATTCCTAACATTTCTAAATGTTTATTTGTGGGTAATTTTTCATGTAAATATTTAAATATAAATTCTCTCTCCCTTAAACCAACCACTGGATGATTAACATTTTTCCATATATTACTCCACTGTAGCAAAGGATAATCTTTCTCTACTAATGGCTGTGACTTAACAAATATAACAGAATATATGTCTTTGCTTTTTATATGAGGAAATTTAGCATGTTTACACATTTTTCTTATGTTTTCCACTACACCAGAGTAAAACATGGGACATATATATGATACATCTGGATACTTATTTGTGTTTACTAAATAGCTTAGTCTTATGCTACAATAATAAATATTTAATAGTCTTCCTTCCAAAGTTTCTTTAAGGCTAGTAGCTGTAAGAATTGCAGCAGCTTTATTAAAAACATCTACTATACCAAGACCCCCTTCACTTTTAGGCAAAAGCAAGGTAGCTCTACGGATGGGATGATAGCTTCCCCTCCAAAGATACCTGAATATTAAAACATTTACTTTTTGTGCACATCTCTTGCTTAATGGAAGTGTATGGGCTACATACCATACTTTCGATAATAAAATCCAATTCACAATTATTGCCTTCTGAAAAATTGTAAGATACCTTTGGGCAAGCATACTGATCCGTTTCTCTAGTTTTTCTATTATTATATTCCAATTCATTTCCATAGTCATCTTTTCGTCTTCACAATAAGAAATTCCCAATATCTTTAGATTATATTCTGTTTTAAGCCAACGAAGAGGCCAGTCATTTTTACCATGCCATTTCCCTATCCCAGTTATACTACTTTTATCTCTATTTAAAAGGGCACCACTTGCTTTTTCAAATAAATGTATTTCCTTAAAAAAATCAACTATAGATTCCTCTGTTGATACAAACACAGATGAATCATCTGCAAATCCTTGCATGCAAATTTTCCATCCATTTGGAAGCTGTGGTGATATTATTCTTTTATTATTCTTAATACCTAAAAAGAGAGGTTCTTGGTAAATTACATATAACATCATTGACAGTGGACATCCTTGTCTCACAGATCTCATAATTGGAAAAACATCACTCAACATTCCATTAATACTCAACCGACTGCAACAATCTTTATATAACATTTTCATCCAACTAATATACAAATCTGGAATTCCTAACTTATTCATAATTTTAAACAAAAAATCGTGGTGAACAGTATCAAATGCTTTATTCCAATCTAACTTCATAATGGCCATTGCATAATTATTTTTATAAGTATAATGAATAATGTCTCTAATATTATTATTGCAGTGCACTATTGATCTACCTTTAACACTGCAAAACTGTTCAACAGAGATCAATTTATTCATTACCGTCTTTAATCTGTTGGCCAAAAACTTAGCAATGATTTTATAGTCTACATTCAAGAGTGAAATTGGTCTCCATCCACTCAGTGTTTGATCTTCACTTCCCTTACTCAATAATATTATTATGCCCTCATTTTGTAAGTTCGAAAGTTCCTGTCTGTCCAATATATGTTTTATCACTTCAAAAAAATCATTTCTAATTATTTTCCAAAATTCTTTGTAAAATTCTGATGGTAATCCATCTATTCCTGGCGCTTTCCCTGTACCCATATCTTTAATCACATTCCCTAATTCTAACATACTAATATTACCAATTAAATCGTTACAGTCAATATCATTTAATTTATTACAACATAAATCCAGTAACATATCTTGTAACTGACAGTCACCTTCCACCTTATCATACAAGTTCCCATAAAAATCTTTAGCATGAGTTAAAATTGCTTTAGTATTATTCAATATCTGTCCATTGACGCCTTTTATATTCTGCATTATCTTATTATTTCTATTGACTTTCTCTTTCTTTAATTAATATGGAGACATTTTCTCTCCTTCAATTTTATCTTTCATTCTAGCCCTTATTTTCACTCCTTCACATATTTCATTCTGAATCCTTTCTATTTTATTTTTCACTGAATGTATTATATCAGTCTATAATTCCTACATTAGCCTTTTGGTATAATTCTTTTAACCTACATTGTAGTAAGTTTATCAGCCCATATTTTTCTGCTAAGATTTTTTTTGACATTTTAACAAAAAAACTTAATTTTCTCCTTGCAATAAATCCACCACTTGATCAAGTTATTAAACTTATACTGCTCTCCTTTTAAGAACTGCCATAGTACGCTAAAATTTTCTTTTACATCCTCTCTATTTAGAATGCTGACATTTAATTTCCACGTACCTTTACCTTTATTAGTTGACAAAAAGTTGATACTAGTAATTACCATACAATGATCTGAAAATGCTATAGGTACTGTTTTACATGAATTTATATGATTAAACAGACTTTTAACATATATTCTATCAATACGGGATGCATAATTTGTCTTAATATATGTATAATCTGTTACATAATTGATACTTGCAGCATCTCTAAAACCAGTCCCTTTAAGTAATTCACAAAATTTTTTTATTACAGTTTTATCCAAAGAACTAACATCTTTTACATGAGTTACACTATTAAAATCCCCTGCAAAAATTGTGTCATCTATATTTAGTCTTAAATAATATAATAATCTATCAAAAAAATCTTCTCTCTCTCTCTTCTTATTCGAGCCCGATGGGGCATAAACATTAAGTAAATGAATTTCCTTACCACCAGTTTTTATCTTTAAGCTTAGTATTCTACCTTCATAGTCCATCTCTTGCTTTATAACAGTTATAGGAGACAATCGTTTACTGATCAATATTGCAACACCTCCTTTTAAATAAGTAGTTGGATTTATAAATACTTCATAATATTGCTCTATATGATATAATGAATTTCCTGCCTTAATGTTATGTTCTTGCAACATTATTATGTCTAGTTTATAAAGATTAGCAAGAGAAATTAATTTTAATTCTTTCCTATCGTCATTCAAACCATTGATATTTAGCGTACAAACAGTCAGAGCCATGAAATATATATATATATATATATATATATATATATATATATATATATATATATATATATATATATATATATATATATATATATATATATATATATATATATATATATAAAAGAGAATATAATGTGATAAAAAAAAAGAAACATTACCTTGCCAATTTTCGTTTCTTAACATTACTAATTTCCAACTTCTTATTCTTTTTTATTTTGAGTTTACCTCCTTTTTTTACTTTAACAAACCACTGTTCTTCCTTACACTCCTCACTTATCGACATTCCTTCAGAAAATGTTTCTTCACCGGTTTCAGTGCTTGACGATTCGCCATCTTTATCCGTTGTTTCTTTATTTATTTCCGTTATCTCATTATCTTCAAGTATGTCTTCTTTTATAACCTTATCTAGGGCATTACACACTTCTTTGTCCTCTTCATTTACGCTTAATTGAGAAAAAGTTCCTTGATCCATATCTTTATCTGCAGTCCTATGCACTTCCACCGTTGTTACACCTGTTTCCAAGGGTACATCCTCTTTCCTCTTGTTAAGAGATTGATCATCATTTGGGAATGGTTCCTCTTGACTGCTACTAATGTGTGTCCTTTCCTCTTCATTTTCATCTGTGCATTCACTTTCATCTGTACATATTCCACTGGCTAATTGTATTTCTTGTACTAGCGGCTCCTTTGTTTTTTGTTTGTTATCTCCATCCTTTGTTTCATTGTCTGCTCTTCCCTCCTCTAAATTCCCTGTGGAGTTATCTTTATTAGCATTTACCTCTTGAATGGTGTGTCCAGTCCTCTTATTTTCCTCTACGTCTTGTGCACTATTCTTTTTCCTTTGAATATCAGGAAAATCTGTAGTATTATATATATTTATTCTGTCATCTAATTCAAAGTAACAATCAGCGGCCATGTGATTCTCCCTGCCACATTTAAAGCACGTTTTCTGCTGTCCATTATAGTAGAATACGATATTATGACCGTGAATATTTAATGAGGAGGGTACACTCCTCTTCAATTCCATCCTAGCTGTTCGTATACCATTTAGAAGTCCCTCAGCCTTTCCGTATGCAAACCGGTTTAATCTGATTCCATAAACTTTTCCATAATTCTCAAGAATTCTCTCCAAAATTGCATTATCCATATCAAATGGTGCATAGCGAATGGATATATAAGTATATTGTCTACTAAAATTAATGATTTTTACCGTTTTGCCATTACCAACATCGACATCTTTCTCATCGTACTGATCACAAAAAGCTTGAAAGATGTACGATTTACTAAATTTTAAGACATACTTTGCCTTGCTTATCTGCTGAAATCCAACTATATCATCATGCTTAATTTTCAATACTTCAAAAATTACATTGCACACTGCGCTATAATCAGGGCTAAATGAAAAAAAGAGCCCTATGGAGTCCTGTCTCCTAATAGGCGGAGAAAAAGAACTCATCTTACATCAGGCTGTTTATGATGCAAGAATAGTCCTCGGGCATGTTCTCTTTTCGCCCATACCCCAAGGGTACCGCCCACAAAAGATTATGCTTATAAATCTAAGACTGTGCACTATATACAAACACTTATAAGCACAAATCAATCACTGTCACATTAAGCCTAATGTCTCAAAAAATAAAGTTCCAAAATGTTCTATTTCACTGAAATAACGAAGAAATATACAGCGCTTTCAAAACGGTGTTTACAACTCCGCTTCTCCAACTCGACTTCTAAACCAAGCTTGAGTTAACCCAGTTTGCTTTGACTTTGTCATGTAAGACCTCCCTAGATGAACACCTCCGATCTGAAAGTTATTCCAAAATTTATTTACATAATAAATTTAGACGATGAAATTTAACTTTCTAATGAACTTTTGTGTAAAAAGATTGATTTTCGTAATATATACTTTAAGGCATAATATATACTTTAAGGCATATTAAGGGTTATATTTCTAAAGCTGAAGCCCAAGCCTATCAAAATCTTACATTTCATCCAGAAAGTCAGTATAATAACTATTTCGTTATCGGTCGTCATTACGGGCTTCAATTTCACATTTACCGTTTAAGTTTAAACTTACTAATATTGCGTACCTGATCACAACTCGTATGTCTGATTAAATTCCACATTTTCAGGTCATTAACAATGCGTATCACCGGTTCGATGTTTCTCTGGTTGTTCACCCTGGCAGTTACTGTAAACGCAGTAGAACAGGCAAGTAGATCTACAATCTCATTCCTGGAAAAAAAAAAGTCAAGCATGAACATTTTTGAGGAACGCTGAACATTGTGTATTTCTGAATATTTTGTGATCTGGAAATCGGCTAGTGATACGTATCACACTATGAACGTACTTGACTATTTTTCGATATCCCTGTATGCTAAAAGAAACTTGAGGTTTTGGTAAAATGCTGAACCGTGTTTATATATTTTCTCTACAGGAGTATAAACAAGAAGCATTCACTTTTCAAGACACCGTTGAATTAATGATGCAACAGTTCGAAAGTAGGTTTCTTGAAACAATTCTTCTAAAAGTCTAGCTTATTTGACCAGAAAAATGTGAAAGATCTTGTAGATTACTAGTGCCAATAGGAAGGGGGGTTACAATAATTCCTCTGTGTTCCCTTGTGTGTCGTAAGACTCGACTAGATAGGGCGGAGCGTGGGGACTGGGAATTCCCACCACTGTATTTTCTCTTCCCAAAAAGTTAAAGAATCTAACCTTGTCTCAGCCACTCCCCTTATAAGAGGAAAAATGACTCATGTATATAGATATAGTAAATGTCAATATAAGCATAAAGATTGTATTTTTTATATATTCCAGATATCTCTATAGGTAATGCCTACCAATGAATTTCAAAATATCTCGCAAGATTTTCTAGAAAATGTCTATTAATTTTTTTTTTCCGCAGATGAAAAGATTTTGGATCCCTGCATTAACAGGCTGAAGTGCGAGTTGATACAAATGGCCGACGAGAACCCAGTGGGTCTTCCAATTGTACAAGCCTTAATAGCCCAGTTCCTGCCCGATTTCGACGAAAGATTCGACGCTGTCGTCAAAAAGGATATAAACAGAAATTGTAGAAACATTAAATGTCATAGGTTTGGTTGCTAAGAGAGAAGAAAAATATATAACTTCACATTGGAAGAAACAAGTTATGACTGTAGTTAGTAAATCACGACCATTCAAGCAATTCATTATCTTTCATGTATTCTCGAGTACCCATTTATAGCAAATACTTGATAGAAAATGTATTATTAATTATCATTATTATCGTTATCATTATAATCGCTATAATCATTATTATAATCATTATTATAATCATTATCATAAATATTAAAATAATTATTACTGAAGAAATAGGTTTTCCTTTAGGAAATCTTAAATTAATTATATATTTGAAAACATAATGGAGAATAATCCACTTTTTCATCATGTGCTACTCTTTATTTAATATTTCTGGTCACATCTAGACCCATTTTCATCTGAAAATGACAGAAAAATCCAATTAAATATTCCAGAATTAATTTCTATATATACATTGAGGATTTAATTAATTAAAACATTAGAATATATTTAAACAATGAAAATAACAACAAACGAAAAGAATATTCTAACAATAAAACAGTATAAAATGCTATTTTATACAACACAATATACACACACATACACACATACATATATATACATACAACACACACACGTACACACATATATACATATATTATCAAAATAATTTAAATGATATACTTGATATTTCTAAATTAAGGATCGGTTTCTTACTTTTGATTAATGGACTCTAGGTACTTCTTATTTCCACTTGGTCTTTTCCTTTATATAATACTGTATATTCTTCACTGTGTATGGACTTTTTACAAATGTTTTCACAGTGGTTGCGAATAGTGTTACAATCAAACGCGAAATGTCTTATTTTAAGTTTATTTTAATCAGGTGGTATTTTTCTTACATAAAGGTGTTGACAAATGCAAGGACAAATTTAATGAAATTAAGCGGAAAATTGCCTTTGAATAATTGGCTAACACGTTGCAAAGCAAACCAATTTTACCAGGAAAAGATAAACTTGCATGAACGAGTTAAAACAAATGTACGGGAAAGTAACAGAACTTAGCAAAAAGAAAAGTATGTGTTGTTATAACCAAGCAAGACTTTGAAATACTGAAAGCCATCAGATCAGACAAAAGCCTTATAATAAATAAACCAGACAAAGGAAAAGGAGTGGTAGTTATGAATAAAGATGACTATATTAATAAAATGAATGTGGTACTAAATCGGAATTCATTCCGAAAAGGAAAAGAAAATGGTCCTCTCAAGCACACACTTCTATTAAAGGATAGAACTGATAGGTTTTAAAGACTTTTGTTACAACCCCAAACAACCTTGTTATCCCTTTTTAATTGTCAGTAGCTTTGCTGAAATAATCCGTGTTCATTTCAACCAATCGGTATTCACTTCTCCTCGAAAAGCCAATCATAATGATGTTCTGGCCTTACTCTCGATCCTACCGTGGCTGACCATCTTAGTACCTAGACCTCCCCCTGTTCGAGGTTTTATATACCGGTCAAGAACGCCGGCAGGTAGAGTACAGTTCCTATCCAGCGATTGTTAGCACATACCAGGATTATATTCCCCGTACTGGGAATACTCGAGCATCACAGGGCTTCAACAAATTCAAAATAATGAGCGAAGACCCAACCACCAACTATCAGGCTGTGAAGCTAATAGAACAAACAAAACCATATGGCAGCTCGGCCTAACTTACAGGGACAATGGATACTCACCCCGAAAGACCAAGAAGCCTACCAATACCTGCAGACATCTCGCCACGTGTTCATGCAGGAATTAATTCCAGGAGAAAACTCATGCAAGGCAGTCATAGCCAATTACCCACTAGTGATGGAAATGGCTCCACTGTTAGCACTTCCGTACATCACGGAAGCTATCCGGCAAACAAACAAGACTGGGCAACCGACTCAGACTATAGTAACCACCTTCAAGGGCCGGGTTCCAGCAAAGGTGAATTTAGGCATCTGGGGATCCTTCCCCACCAAACCCTTCATCAAGGAACCACTGAGATGCTTCAATTGCCAGAGAAACGGACATAAAGCCCAATGCATCCTTCCAGAAGTCTGTGCTGTTTGTAGTGGAAGACACAGCAGTAGAACTGTGTCCAAGCTCACAAGGAGGGCAAAGCAACAACAGCAAGATGTCCAAACTGCAAGGGGAACCATCATGCATGGGACCCCAAATGCCAAATGAGACTAAGCCGCATACCAACTACAACTCAGCCCAAAACCATCTCTCAACCTTCCAGGAATCCTCAACCAACCAAACAATCACCCAGAACCTCTATGACAAACCTAGTTCCCAGGCAAGTCGTAGCACCTGTGGTGGAAAATAGGCCCAAGCCTCAGAGAACCCCTCGTCCTCCAAGGAGAAGACTGAATCTAGACAAACCATTGACAAAACACCTTACCCCGGAAACTCCAAAGGCTCCACAAACCCCCAAACCTTCTCACCAAGTTTCTTAGATAACACCACCAGCGGAGTCAAACACCATCACAAGAAAGTAGGACAAATTACGAACAATGCTTCAAGGATTCACCGACCAGCTAGCAGAATTGTTAAATGTTCAGCTGGAACAAAGCCCTATGAGCCAAGCACTGGAAAATACACCTGGTTATCAATTCTTAAATTCATATATTGCAAATAATGTGGAAGCTTCTGCTCTAAGTGGAATAAAATCTGTAATACTGAATAAACCCGAAGGTGCCACAAAATAACTTGCATATAGACAAATTTTAAATAGTCAGTTGACAGTACATAAAGTGTATAGTAGCAAAGAGTTTGTACCAGATTATTTGCGAATGGCATTCACAAGGTTAAGAGTAATGTCTCATGAGTTGCGTGTAGAGACTGGAAGGTGGAGCAGAACACCAAGAGAAATGAGAGTATGTGCTTGTGATCAAATGGCAGTTCAGAGTGAAGAACATGTGCTAATGAGTGTCCTTTCTCCCAACCAGTGAGACAAAAATATAATATGTTAAACTATCTGAGTGTCCAATCACTTTTGAATGAAGAGCTTCATATTACCGAGTTGTGTCAATATATTTATGAAGTACTAAAGTTGTACAGATAAGGAAGAGATTCAACCTTGTAATGAGGAAAGCATTGATTTTTTGTATGTATAGGTTAATTTGTAATATTTGGATGTATTCTATTCTTCTAACTGTATTTCAGAATTAGGCATTAAGATGAATATGATTATTTACTTTTGTTGGTAAATTTGTGATAATATGTGTATTGTTCTTTAGGCTAAGATTTTTTTTTTTTATGGACAAAATATTGTTTCTATTACTTATGCTATTTTGTGCAAAAAGAAAAAATTTAATATATTTTTGTAATACTTTTGTAATATTTTGTCAATAAACTATATATATGTCAGTATATTTATGAAGTACTAAAGTTGTACAGATAAGGAAGAGATTCAACCTTGTAATGAGGAAAGCATTGATTTTTTGTATGTATAGGTTAATTTGTAATATTTGGATGTTTTCTATTCTTCTAACTGTATTTCAGAATTAGGCATTAAGATAAATATGATTATTTACTTTTGTTGGTAAGTTTGTGAGAATATTTGTATTGTTCTTTAGGCTAAGATTTTTTTTGATGGACAAAATATTGTTTCTATTACTTATGCTATTTTGTGCAAAAAGAAAAAATTTAATATATTTTTGTAATACTTTTGTAATATTTTGTCAATAAACTATATATATATACAGTGCAAGAACCCACACCCCAAAACCGGTAGCCAGGACCTCAGTTTATCCTGCCCAGGCCTGCCCAGCACCTCAAGAGTCAGCTGCTCGGACCGAGAAAGGGCCAACAGCCCGAACAGAGGCCACCCCATCTCCTCAACCTGCACCACGAAGACCAACCAGCGAAAACCTACCCAAGGGTCATGTGGCCACCAGCCAACCCCCCCTGATGTACAGCATCACCCAGTTCCCGGTCCTTCCGTCCCAAAATCCCCGTCTCGCAAAGAGGGAGCAGGAACGGGAACAGACCACCTCGGAGCTCTACAGCAAAGTTTTGACTCCATAAGGATTCTGCAATGGAATGTTTGTGGGATTAGACCCAAGTTTGCCTCCCTGCAATCAGCAGCCAAGAAAGGTGACTTTGACGTCATCCTTCGACAAGATACGCTGTTCAAAGAACAAAAAGGATTCAACTTCTCAGGATACAAAGCCTTCACAATACCAGCAGACAGCCATACTAATAGAGGACTATTAACTCTAGTTAAAAATTGCATCCCAGCCACCAACATCAACCCTCCAAGCTATGGGGACAACGTGGAGATCCAGGCTGTCAAAATACAACTCCTAAATCAAAACTTAATGATATATAACATCTACAACCATATAAACGGCCTCTTAGAGGGTGGAGAGCTCTTTGAAACCGCTGCTGAAAAGTCATCCTTCATAGGTGGCGATTTCAATGCCCATCATAGAATTATAAACTCAACAAGGCCAAACAATGATGACGGCGAATATGTTGCTTATATTTTGGATGAATTCCCCAATATCCATCTTATAAACACTGGGGCTTCAACACATGTACGAGGAAGAAGACCAGACCTGTCTTTCATAACCTCCTCCCTCACTCCCCACATTGACTGGAGCATACATCCTCACCTCATGAGTGATCATTATGCCACTCAGACAAGCATCCAACTGCCTAAACTTCCACCAATTCCACCTCCTCCTCCCAAATGGAATCAAAACTTGGCAAATTGGAAAAAATTTCAGCAATCCGTGACACAGTGGCATTCAAACTACACTGCACCTGAAGACGTCAACATTTTAGCACAAGATCTAATCTCCGCCTTCCACAAAGCAGCCGACGATTCCATACCTAAACACAAACCATCAAAAAGGGAATATCAAGATTCATGGTACTACTGCCAAGAAGTGAAAGATGCCAAGCAAAGATTAAATAGGGTCAGGAAGTTATATAGGAAAAGACCCACAGATGCCAATAGAACAGTGCTTCAGGAGGTGGTCACAGACACCCTCAAGACTGTCTCAAAAATCAGAACCGACAAATGGCTTGAATGGTGTGCCAAGCTAAACCAGCACACCAACCTCACCAAGCTATGGCAAATGCTCAGGAGGGTGTCTGGAAAAAAATCAACCCAAGTACCCACGCATCCAAAACCTATGGAGGAAGCTGAAAGACTTGCAGACACATTTTCCAACCGTTCAGCAACCCAACAACTTCCACCAAGCACAATAAGGGTCCAAAATGACCTAAGGCAACAAAGATGGGACACCATAAATCATGCCTGCAATCAAAAAGATGACAGACACACCATTCACCAATCAAGAACTCAGAAACACCAAACATAGAGGGAAAGACACAGCCCCTGGTGCAGATGGCATCACCTACACAATGATCAACAACATGGGCACAGCAGGTGAAGTCGTCTACCTCCATCTGACAAACAGCACTTACATATTAAGGGTTCAGCCAAAAATCTGGAGTCAACAGCATATTCAGCCTATCCCAAAACCCAAAGACCCAACGAATCCACGACCCATATCACTACTAAGCTGTTTAGAAAAAACAGCTGAAAAAATGGTGCTCAAGAGATTACAATTCAAAATAGGCCCCTTACACCCTCATTTGTATGTCTACAGAGATAATGTAGGCACCACACAGTGCATTATGGATGCCCTCAGCTGCATAAACAACAAGGCTGCAGTCGTAGTCTTCTTAGACCTTGAGAAGGCTTTCGAACTGGCTAACCCAGCAGCCATCCTGAGCTCCCTAGCAAAAAAGGGAGTTAAGGGACATCTACTAAGTTGGGTCTCAAACCATGTCATAAATAGAGAGGCTAGAGTAAAATTCCAAAGACAACTATCAACATATAAGAAATTAGAAAATGGTACCCCACAAGGATGCATCCTCAGTCCACTGCTTTTCAATGTGCTGATGGAGAACTTCTTTCAACTACAACTACCCCAAGGAGTAGACATCTTCATCTATGCCGATGATGTAATCTTCATCAGCAGAGGAGGCAATAGATTAGCCAGTGCTCAAAAAGCAGTAGACCTGTTCCACCAGAAATGCAAGGAGCTGGGACTCAAAATTAACGGTAATAAAACAAAAGCTATGGCCATAAAAACTCCAGTACCACTAGCCTCGCTCACTCTAGCCAATGGAAACATAGAGTAGGTGGATAATTTTTTAACTAATATTACCTTTGGTAAACAAGAGGGAAACATTGTAATTTTGAGACAATACTAGAGTTTTATATACTGACAATACAAAGGGAATAGCCAAAATATCAATTAATATACCACGCCTCATTCTTCAGAGGACAAACACATGACATCCTGGTTTTCATACACTAAAAATAAGATCCCGCACTTACATGCAATTCGTACAACAATCCTTCAGATGGAAGGAGTCTCAAACCATTAATATTAGCGTCCTTCAATATAAGAAGACAGATCAATCTCGTCAGGGAGTTCAGAAATGTTGACATCAAACCTCTCTTGTACTTCATTGAGAGTTTTGGCATCGCTCTCCTCACTCACAAAGGTGACTGCCAAGCCCTTGGTACCAAATCGTCCAGCTCTGGCTACACGGTGAAGGTAGGTGTCACTGTCTTCTGGCATGTCATAGTTGAAGACAATATTAACACGTTCAATATCCATACCACGACCAAATAGATTGGTGGCTACCAATATACGTTTTTGGAAATCCTTGAAGGACTGGTAACGACTCAAACGCTCCTCATGGCTCTGTGTATGGCAATAGCTGGGAAGTTCTGTTCCACAAGCAACTGGGCAAGTGCCATGCAGCGCTGAACACTCTTCACAAATATCACCACCTGGTTGAACTCAAGAGCATCCAATAATTCAAACAGTTTTCTATTCTTTTCATTTTCCTTGATCTTTACGTAGTGTTGCTGAAGGCCATGGAGGGTCAGTTTTGCTTCATCATCAATGTATACTTCCATTGGATCTTGCATGAATTTCTTGCACACTGGGCGAATTTCCTTGCTTAAGGTGGCACTAAACATCATGACTTGCTTTTCATGTGGCGTGTTCCGGAAAATCTCTTGTACATCACGACGCATGTCTAATTGTTCGAGCATCTTGTCACACTCATCAAGCACAAAGTGTTTAAGATTTTTGAGGTTTAACTTCTTGTTACGGATTAGTGCAAGAAGGCGACCTGGGGTGCCCACAACAATGTGGGGACAGTTACTTTTAAGGGTCTCTTCATCTTTGCTGACATTCATGCCTCCAAAGAATACACCAATCTTGACAGTGGGCATGTATTTTCTGAAACGCTCATGCTCCTTGGCAATTTGATAAGCCAATTCCCTAGTATGACACATGACAAACACGGATACCTGACCATCTACAGGATCTATCTGCTGCAACGTTGCCAACACAAAAACAGCGGTTTTTCCTATTCCAGGCTTTGCTTGACCAAGGATATCCATTCCCAGCACAGCTTGGGGAATGCACTCGTGTTGCACTTCTGAGGGATGTTCAAAACCACAGTCAACAATAGCACAAAGAATTTCAGGTTTCAGTAAGAAATCTCTGAAACCAGAGGAATGGATGGAGACGTAAGTACCCTTGACATCTTTTTTGGCAGGAGCAGGTATTCAGGTCCTGAAGAAATTTTACCCAGCCACTATTAGATCCCTGATTACCTACAGTGCCCCAACTCTAGCCAACCTCAGTGCACAACAAATCTCCACTATAGAAGTAATCCAGAACAACGCCATGCGTTACATGCTGGGGGATCCTATGTGGACCAGGATATGCAACCTACAAATGGAAACAAATCTACCTCCTCTATATAGCTGGATAAACGTCTCCAACACCAACTCCATAACAAAGGCTCTGCTGTCTGAAAGGAGATCCCACACACAGAAAAGACTGAAAGAGGCCCTCAACAAACATCCAGACCTCCCCATCCCAAACAGCTATGCCGGCCAGCTTCTGAAAAATATACATAAATGCAACATGGCATCTGAATTGGCAAAAATAAACTTAGACAAGCCCTGCACCAACTACAAACTGCTAGTCCCATGGAGAGCACACCCAGCAAAATTCAACACCACTAGTCTTCCAGACAGTAAGAAACCCTGCACAAAGATACAACTGCACGAAGCAGCTCTAGCTGCTATCACAAAAACTAACCAAGCAGAAGGCATCTCCTACTACACAGATGGAACTGTTAATGCAAGTATCCCTGCAACTGAAGCAGCAGTCTACTCGGAATATTTTAGTTTCCTGGAGACTTTCAGACTCCTGCTCCACTCTGCAAACTGAGTTATTTGCCATCAAAATGGCTCTGCAAAACTCAATGGAAAAAGGACAAGAACCTGTAACCATACACACTGACTCACTCTCCTCTGTCCAAGCACTACAACCGCAAAAGATCAAAGAAAACATTAACTTAGTCAGCTCGGTCCAAACACTGTTAGTGCAATATCAAGAACAAGGAAGACCGGTAACCATCAACTGGATACCCAGCCACATCAACATCCCCGGAAACGACAAGGCAGAGCAACTTGCCAAGGATGCTGTCTTATGCCACAGCATACAGCACTCTATTCAACCCAGCCTACAGCAATACAAATAAAAAACCAAGCATGCACTATAGAAAACAAAGCAGGAAAACCACAACTACTGGGTTAATAAAAGCTCCTACTCTGCCAAATGGTACAAGGAAGCAACAAAACTTTAGCCCTCACCTGTATCCAAGTACACCCCAAGGAGTCTGGCTGTCACAATAGCTAGGCTCAGGCTAGGCTACAAATACTGCTGGGAAATTATTGAGAACCCCAGAAAAGAGTGCACACACACACTGGCAAGACAACGGATAATGCCCTGCTGCATTATCTATTAGAATGTCCAAAGACAAACAACTTAAGGAACGGATTAAACATGGAACAACAACACCCCATTGAGACAGATCATGCAGCCAAAATTGTAAAGAAACTACTTGACAACCTAGATACCCATCTCACCACCTTGAAAACCTTCGAACCACCAAGGTGATAAAACCACCCAAGAGTTGTAACCTCTAACCTACGGGCCGTCCTTTGGACAAGGGCCCGTGCCAACACAAGGATGGCTTTAATCTCAGACAACAACATTTTGTCCACCTGAAGCTCCCTGTATATAGTTTGTATTAATCGTTATTGTATATTAGTTTATTGCTGTCCTCCCAGGTTCCATTTAACTTTTTGTATCCGTTATAGTAATTTTCATTATTCCTTGTTGGTTTTTGTCAGTTTTTTTTTTTAGTTAATATGTAGGTTTATATGTATTTTATATTTATTAATTATTAAGGTTCTTAGGTCTGTTTTTGCTAAACTGTAGGATTGTACATATTTGTGTGTTTTGTTAATCTGTAGGTTTGTTAAATCTCAGATTGTAATTCTTATTGTATTAAGTGAAATTAATATTACAATTGTTATAGTGTTCACCTTATTTCCATGCCCTTCACCATTCGAGCCAAATTACGAGTCAGTTAGCCATTGCCACCCTGTCATATATTAACCTAGGTCACGGGCATGAAAACCTTTAATTTGGTATTTACCAGTCATATTCTTTTTCTATGCCTACAGCTACCCTGAATATTCTTGGATATCCATCACACATCTTTTAACATCCCTTCACATCTGACAAGTCATTACACTCTCCATCTCTGTTTCTCTTTACTTTATGTATTCTTCGTGCCCAACCCCGATGAGGGCTATTTTATTTTATAATTTATTTTTGGCCCGTCCTGGTGTCACAATCATCAAGAAAAAAAAATACTTGGGTGTAATATATTGGTGACCTTGCCAGGATCCTTGCTCAAGGTAAAGTAGTTTACATTAAATTCTCCTTTGTTCCCGTATTGTTATAACATTTGTATTACGATTTCAGAAAAGTGAACAGTGAATTCTTGAGTTTTTATTTTTGTGAAACAATTTTTGTGTGTATTTATTGTCTGTCTCTTTTGTTATAAGAAGAACAAATCGTAACAGCCGTAACAAGTGTGTGATGATCGTTGGTCATTAGTGTATACTCATTATTTTGCGTGGTAGCCGCAATAGTAACCACTAATCTGAACGTAGGATGACGGTAGTTTTCTCTACGTTCTTCGAAGACTCGTTAACTTTGTTAACCTAAATAATCCCATGAATCCGTATTAAATGGCTCGTTAGGTTTTTTCAAGAATCGTCTAGAATCGGAGTGCTTTATATTTTCAAGTCTCTTTATTCAAGTATCAATATTCAACGTACTCACAAGTATCCAGATTTCAAAGTATTCTACTCAAGTATCGGGATACGTATAATTCCATCACTCATGCTAGTTTCTAGTATTTCTACCTAAAGAGTCGTTAATTCTTAAGTGTCGAAGTATTTGGGTATAGTAAAGCATAGAGTTCGGGGGTCGTGCTTGACTATCGCTACTGTATTTTCCCAGAGCTTCCTCGCTTCATTTTTCCTAAAAGTTTTGAATAATAAACGTCATGGCTAATAAAGAATTTGATATATCATTTTTCTTGTAGTCTCCCTCTTGGAATCCAGTAACATTAGAAAATCCGATTGGTTAAAAATTGCTGAACATTATAAAATTGCTCTTCCAACTCACTCCTCAAAGGTAACTAAGAAAACCGTCAAGGAACTTGTTTCGAAACATTTAACGAAACAATATGTTTCATTACCTGAGGACACCATGGAAGATCTCGATCTAGACGAGATTCCTAAGTCAAAGAAAACTGAAGTAGCTCGTATTGATAATGCTACTCCGTAAATTGACCCCTCTTCTTCGCTCGAGTTAGAGAAGTATAGATTAGAACTTCAGTAAAAAAGGGATGTAGAAACGAAAAAAAAATGAATTAGAAGTAGAAACGAGAAAAATAGAAGTAGAATCGAGAAAATTGGAAGTAAACACGAGAGAAAGGGAATTAAAATTAAAGTAGAAACGAGAAAATTAGAAGTAGAAAGGGAATTAAAATTAAGAGTTAGAACAGGTTGGTAAGCATAGGGACATAGAACTATCTATAAAGGAGAAAGAGGTATCTTACAACTATTCCACAGTTTCTTCTATGGTACCAATATTTGACGAAGAAGACATTGATGGGTCCTTTAAATTGTTTGAGAAAATCGCTAATAAACAGAAGTGGCCAAAAGACGAGTGGATGAACATTATAGGTCCTAAATTGTCGGGAAAGTCTCTGAGAGACCATAGTAGCTTGGATATAACGGAAGACTAGGATTTTGTCAAAACTCAAATACTTCATGCGCATGCAATTACACCCGAAGGATATAGGAAGAAATTTAGGAATATGACTAAAGCTTAGTATCAAACCTATGTGGAATATACCACCGAGAAAATGCTACAGTTCAAAAAGTGGTTAGAATCTTAGATGTTGCTACATTTTCCGAACTCGTGAATGCAATAGTCTTGGAGGAATGGAAAAATAAAATACCATTTCATATACTTAAATATGTAGAGGAGAGCAATATAACAGAGCTTCTTAAAGTGGCAGAAATGGCAGATGCTCAAGCCTTACGGTTGGAATCCTGGAATGTGCGTGGGGCTGATTGTGGTGTTTTTTTTTAAACTCGTGATCCCCAAAGTAGATGGAGTGATGGGCAGAGAGACAAGAAGTCAAATTCAAACCAGCTATTTTGTGTTTATTGTAAGAAAGTAGGACATACCATTGCACAGTGTAAACATCCAGGGTGCCAAGTTTCAAAGAGGGGTTTTACTGATACCAATTCCGATACTAAACCCGTTACTCCTAATTTTTGCTCCTCTCAGACCAGTATGTTCAAAGCATTTATTTTCAAGGGTCATGTCGCGCTTAGCCCAAAGGGTCGGGCATTCCTCATAACTATTCTTAGAGATACTGGGGCTGCTCAGTCCATTTTAGTTCATGATGCTATTCCTAATCTGAGTCATAAGTTAACAGGAGAGAAGGATCTACTGTCAGATTTAACGTCTCGTATGTCATATCCTCTTACACGAGTTTATCTTGAATGCCGACTGTTCAAGTCAAATGTAAAAGTAGCTGTTAAATATGGTAAATTGCCTGTTCAAGGAGTTCAGTTATTATTGGGAAATGATCTCGCTGGAACTCTTACAGTACCTAATATTACTACTGTTGATAATCCTCTTCCAAGAGTTCTTGACGAATCCTCTGATCTTTTTCCTTCTTGTGCAGTAACCAGGGCTCAAGCTAAACTCGCTGTGTCTAAATCATCTAATACATTGCCATCCTTGCCTTCCCCTAAAGTTCAGGAGGATATCCTGAACCAGCCATTGTCTAAAGAAGAACTAATAAAGTTCAGTAGGATCTCCTGAACCAGCCATTGTCTAAAGAAGAACTAATAAAAGTACAGAGTTCTGATTCTTCATTGGCAGTGATGAGATCTGTTGCTGTAGATAACGATAATAAAAGCATAACAAAAGAAATTGTCTAATCAGGGTACGAATTTTAAAAGTCAAACTTTTCCGCAGGTCTTAACTGAGTTAGGAGTAAAACATGTAACGTCATCTGCCTATCACTCACAGTCTCAGGGGTGTTTGGAAATATTTCACAAAACTTTAAAGCAGGTGTTGCGAGAATATTGCTTACCCTTATGTAATTCAGAAAAAGTTGAGTCCTCTGAATTATGTCATAGCAACATCTGATCATAGAAAGAAAACTCTGTTGGATCATGTGAATTTACTCAAACCTTACTATCCAGATCACCAGAGGTAGATGTCAGAACTGTTTCTCCTGTTACAGTATGTGTGGCAGACACCAACCCTATGTCTGAGATGGGATTGGATGGTGATGGTGAGAGTAGCCTATCTGTTGACTTACCCTGTAACCAAGGCTCTCTCTCCAACACCAGTATATTTAAATAATATTGCTGACTATTTTGGTGATCTTCATTCAAACCAGAAGGCAGACTTGGCTCAGCTTGCATCTTGATTCTCCAGGATTGTGCAATTATATTCAACATGACTTAAAGTTGATTAGTTCATGTCAAGCTCCTATTAGGCAAGCTCCATATAGATTACACCCCCATAAGAATGATCTTAAGAATAAAGAAGTAGATTATTAACTCAAGGCTTAGCTGAACCAAGTATGTCTCCTTGGGCATCACCATTTATTCTATTGCCAAAACCTGATGGATCTTTCAGACTTTGTACTAACTATAGAAAAGTAAATAACGAAATTGTCAGAGTCTTATCCCCTCCCCTTAATAGAAGACCTTTTAAATACTATTGGAAAATCCCAGTTTATAACAACCATTGATTTCAATTAGGGATATTATCAGATACCCCTTACAGAGAGTGCTAAAGAGATTTTCCGCATTTATCACCCAATTTAGGTTATACCAATATAAAATGTTTTTAACTTCTCAATCTGTTTTAATGGCTCCAGACTTCAACCTTTTGCAAGCCGACCAACAAATTAATGTACTGCACCCCGTGGCATATTATTCCTGCAAGTTGAAGCATCAACAACCCTACTCCACCAGAGAAAAGGAGGCGCTGGCTCTCATCCTTGCAATCAAAAAGTTTGAGTGCTATCTTCTGGCTTCGCCTCGCTGGGTACAGGTCTTCACCGACCACAACCCACTGGCCTTAATCAACTCGACCAAGCTCTCATATCAAAGGATCCTTAGGTGGTCCTCCTACTTCAGACATACAATCTTCAAGTTCGCCATATCAGAGGCAAGGAAAATATATTCGCTGATGCCTTATCACGTGGATCTGAGGCGGATGTTCCGACCTAATACTGGGAGATGCTTGTTTGTGGTCGCCTCTCTCCATTACCACTTCTGGTCCCCTACAGAAGTTTTTGGTGTGGGGGTATGTTACAACCCCAAACAACCTTCTTACCCCTTTTTAATTGTCAGTACCTTTGCTGAAACAATCCGTGTTTATTCCAAGCAATCAGTATTCACTTCTCGAATAGCCAATCATAATGATGTTCTGGCCTTACTCTCGACCCTACCTTGGCTGACCATC
>JAXCGZ010008537.1:0-7500 GCA_037179515.1 Halocaridina rubra
ATATATATATATATATATATATATATATATATATATCTATATATCTATATATATATATATATATATATATATATATATATATCTATATATATATATATATATATATCTATATATATATATATATATATATATATATATATATATATATATATATATATATATATATATATATATAAATATATATATATATATATATATATATATATATATATATATATATATAAATATATATATATATATATATATATATATATATATATATATATATATATATATATATATATAATATATATATATATATATATATATATATATATATATATATATATATATATATATATATATATATATATATATATATATATATATATATATATATATATATATATATATATATATATTTATATATATATATATATATATATATATATATATATATATATATATATATATATATATATATATATATATATATATATATATATATATATCTATATATATATATATATGTGTGTGTGTGTGTGTGTGTGTGTGTGTGTGTGTGTGTGTGTGTGTGTGTGTGTATACTCCGCATATATTTCTTTCGTCCTCCTGGACTGGAGCAAAGAGCAAGAATACTGTCTCATTATCCCCTGTGGGTAGCAACAGTCAACTTAATGGAGTGGTGCAAGGAAACTGGGAATTCCCCTTCCGTACTTTCCTCCTGCGACCCATGCAGAGTCAGGGTATAGCAAGGGCTTCTTGAAGGAAACTAGTAACCAGACCCTGTTATCTGGGTCCTTTTCTGCATGTTCATAGAACAAGTAAGCCTAGAATGGAGGAGATTGTTAGCATCTTTCTAAGAGAAGAGATGGTTATGTTAGCATTGAGTTAAATAATGATGGTAGTGTGTGTGCTTTGATTTGGCTGTCTCCCTTTCAAGGGGTGTAGGGGCCCTTAGCTATGAATAAGTAGACCTCTTTCAGAGGACGTATGCACTTGTGAATATCTATATAATAGATGTTATTATTCAAACTCAGATTGATAATCACGAAAGTATATTTAACTAATTATATTAAACATACGTTAGTGTACTCACTTTGTCTACTGATAGGGTAGATGACAGGAAATCTTGGCTGTCGTAGGTAATGGAGAATTATCAACTATGTACGAAAAATAAACGTACCTTAGTTATTCTTAAATATACATACTGACATGCATGCATACGTACATGCATGCATACATTCATACATGCATACATGCATACATACATATATACAAACATACATACATGCATCCATCCATCCAGCCAGCCATTCATACATACATACATGCATACATACACACTAAAAAATCAGAAACGCTGATGGAAATATGAAATACAATAAGACAATAACAACGTGTATTATCATATATTCTAAATAAAGAAACCCTGTGTTTTTCCTGCATCTAGGTGGTTATATTTCTAATAATAATTGTATTATGCATAAATGTATCTTCATGAATAACCTCTTTAATGTTATGCTGGTGGACGTACTTTTCACTTTCCTACAATTTACTCTCTAGGAAATTGTCGCACCGCATAAAAGAGGGGTAAGAGCTAGAAGAAGGTACATTAATTTTTCATTTTTTATAATCATAAATTTATTTTTGTTTCCTATCATCCCCTTTATTCTTCCTTCCTTTTGGTCCCCTAGGGGTCAAAAGCGGGCACGTTGCGCGATCAACTCTCCCTTCTTCACCACTATCCGATCCCAACTTTCATCTTCCATTCAAATCAAATCATTTTATAAAAAAAATAAAATGAAGGCTACTAACCCCAGGTAGACCACTTTGAAGTTTTCTCTTATTCTTATAGACTCACTCCAGCTTCAGATGCTATCACCCACGAGCCCACCATGGCCCGTCCACCTTCCTGGGTGGATATTTATAACAAACGAACTTGAAGAAGGTATATTAGCCAGCAGAATCATAAGGGTAATACCCCTAGCCTAGGGCAAGGTTCACACGACTTATTAACTGCGGGTGTATAAATTTTGCTCGTACTAATAAACCTAAAAACTTAATGCCATTTTTCAGCTACCCTCTCAATTGTATTCTTAAATATTTCTGTCTCTAGATGGAGACAGGATAAATGGAGGCAGTGCTATTATCTGTGTGCTTAATGATTGTTTAGGTACAATAAAAAAAACTAATTCCGTTTTTTATTAACATAAGTCACTTGCTCGAAATGTTGTATTCTTTTTTCTTTTAGGCTATTACAAATTGAATCTTAGTGATTTACTTATAAATCTTTATTTGCCGCATACCTTTTGTTATTGCTTCATTCTTAAGTACAAAAATAAAATGGAAAGAGATTTTCTAGCGTCTAAACGTGGACAACAAATTGTTCTCTCTGAACTGCTTAATGTAATGGACAAACAGCTACTTCTCTAACGCATAAGTTATCAAGAACAATGTGAATATCAAGAGTTACGACAACAACAACAATTTGATGCGTTTTGTAACATGTCAATTGGACTTTAAATTTTTTTTTCAACATTTTGCTATATCAGTGTCAAGTGTTAGCGACTCTTATGAATTCAAAATGCTGGCAGTGAAAAATAAAAAATACTAAGCCCTCATAATATTATTGATGAACCCCCCGGATTGAAACCTGCACCCTGAAGGTGTGTTAACCGAGACGGCAATCAAACATTCCCGATTGTTGATTCAGTATACACTGCTCCTGAAATGAATAATGTTGCTCCTGAAACTGACACAGTCCCTGAAATGGCAAAGCCCCTCTGGAATCTTCAGAAGACTCTACTGAAATGGCAAAACCACCCAAAGCAGCAAAAAAAAAAAAAAATCTAATATGATAGACTCATCCACTGAAAATAATTCATCAATTCTTCAGCGAACGATGTCCATGCCCAATACAGCAATGACTTCAGTAGAAAAGGGGGGGTTGTAAGATACCACATCCTCTCTCACCCACACGCTGACATTTCAAACTTGGCGTTCGATGGCCTTGCTGGGGATCACATTATGGACGTTTTTTTTTTTAACTTTTGGCTTCATATCTGACTTAGAGAACTGGACGAATAGAGAAAAGTGGTCGGATGTTCAGAATATCGAAACGATTAAAGCTAGAATGGTGGGAAATGCTGCAAATCTAATTCCAAAGAGTTATTGTTTTAGATTCTCCACCCACGAATGGGTGGAACGGGTCATGGAGGAGCCATAGGGCAGTCGCCAGCTGGCACAGTCCCAACCCCCCTACTTTGGTGCCCAGCCACAGCAGTAACCTCCCCAGTAAATAGCTTAAACTCTCTTGCCTGGACGAGGCGCTATCCGTCGACCTCACGAATGCGAGTCCAGCGCATTACCACTGTACTAGCAGGAGGCATTTCCAAATGATGATGACTGGATAACCACGGATGATTGGTATATCTTCAAATTGGGTCTCCTGTGGAGTATGTCGCCCTTGGTTGAACCTAGTGAAATGGTCAGAGGAGCTGTTCCATACGCCTTGGGGCAGGATTACCAAAATGATCCCCTCCATTCTATCTATTATGCCCATAACCAGGAAATAAATTGAACCGAATCACTATGGCAATATTAGCAAAAAAATAATTTTGTTTACCCTGCGTGTGTTTATATAGGAAAGTCTTCTTGGAAATTTATATATATATATATATATATATATATATATATATATATATATATATATATATATATATATATATATATATACATATATATATATATATATATATATATATATATATATATATATATATATATATATATATATATATATACATATATATATATATATATATATATATATATATATATATATATATATATATATATATATATATATATATATATATATATATATATATATATATATATATATATATATATATATATATATATATATATATATATATATATATATATATATATATATATATATATATATATATATATATATATATATATATATATATATATATATATATATATATATATATATATATTATATATATATATATATCATATATATATATATATATATATATATATATATATATATATATATATATATATATATATATATATATATATATATATATATATATATATATATATATATATATATATATATATATATATATATATATATATATATATATATATATACATATATATATATATATATATATATATATATATATATATATATATATATATATATATATATATATATATATATATATATATATATATATATATATATATATATATATATATATATATATATATATATATATATATATATATATATATATATATATATATATATATATATATATATATATATATATATATATATATATATATATATATATATATATATATATATATATATATATATATATATATATATATATATATATATATTAGAACTTGATTTGCGCCAAATTCTCCTTAGAGATGTTTAATCATTAAAATAAAAAGTTATCTTCTTTAAGGAAAAACAAAGCATATGTTTTGTAGTAAATCTGAAAACCAGATTTTTCTCTAATATTGGGTCTTTAAAACTAAATAAATAAAAAAAAATGGTGAAAACTTTATCAGTCTTCATTGTTGTCTTTTTATGAATAAATTCTTAGTGCCGAGGCCTGATGAGTGTTGATTTATTTTATTATTTTTTGGCCAGCCCTGGTGTCAAAATCATAAAGAAAATACAAGATGTAATCGTAAGAACTTAGTGTTAGACGAAAAAAAAAATCTATAACACTATTCTGTAACATTGGTCTTTTTTTTTATTAATATTTCGTTATGGAAATATTTAAAAGTTATGATTTTGCAAGCTGTAAATATAATGGGCTTTGGTTTCTATTTTGAAATATTCAAACATTAGGGGTTAATATTCTAACATGGGAAATGATAATGTATATTTTACCTGTGTAGAACTGAGTTACAATTTATTATATGATAATTGAATTATTGAATTATAAAAATTGCTGTTTATTTTTTTTCTTTTTGCTTTATAATTTGCTTGGAAATAACTTTGATAATGGACTATACGAGTTGTACTTGCGTTGAACTTAAAAATTATTATATAGTTATAACGACTGTTGTTGGATTTCTTTTCCTTTTCATTATTTATGTTTCTGGAAGTAACTTTACTTATATATTAAATATAATCTTGGTGATGAATCTGGATGGAAAATAATATGGAATCCCCGACATATTCCCGTACTAAAGATAAATTGTTTTATGGTTTCATACACTATTAAATATAAGAAAACAAATATTATTTTGATATATATGTTTTCATTATAGAGTATTTATTATAGAGTATATGGTAAATTGAGCATATAAATTATTTGCTTATGGTGTATAAGAATATTAATATGGTGTTATTTGGCTTTAAATTTGAAAACCAACTCTTGTTAATAGTAATATTTTAGAAAAAAATGGCTACCATATTGTATGTATGTACGAAAAGTAACATAAATTTTATACAATGTTTTGATGTTATTTTGCAATGGTCATGGCTTCTGTTATATATGTATACAATATCCAATCCTCTTTTTAACTGCAGTTGCATGGTTTATAGTTCATAACTAATTGCTTAATGTAATATATTTCTTAATTATCCTTAAATAATATTATACTGTGTAAAGTGAATGTCTTAATTGTTGCTAATTTCTATTGGTAAAGCGAATTTTAAAGTATTTCTCAACAAGTCAATACTCGAGACTAATAAACCACTGTGCCACATAACCAGCTACCGCCCAATTTCTTAAACAGTGTAAGCATAGGATACCATATTGTTAGTTAGCTAGACATATGCAAATGGATTTCATAAGCGCATCTGACGCGGTTCTGTGTATGGCTAGGATCCTGTACGGGATCCTAGCCATACACAGAACGGCGTCAGATGCGTTTATGAAATCCATTTGGGTGTGTCTAGCTAACTAACAATATGGTATCCTAGGTTTACTCTGTTTAAGAAATCGGGCCTATTTCGCTGGGGCATGAGCTCTCGCCTCCACTACCACTATTTCAACGCAAAATGAATTGGGCGTGCCCCCCCCCCCATGCCTTCTTTTATTATTTATGATTGTGATACACATGTGCACAAAGGAGATACGACTGTGATGAAAAAAATTATTATTGGAACTACAGTAAAAAACGCGGAGCTAGTGGTAGAAATAAATCAATTTAAGTTAAATTTTGATATATGTTATTTGTGATACCTTAAGCAGTACTTTATTACAAGTATTAATAATGGATTTAAACGATATACAAATAATGTATTGCTATGTAATAAGATAATCAATTTTAATTGAATAAATAACTGCTATTCTTAAAATAATGATAGTTACCAATGATTTGGACTATTATTTGTTGACAAGAATACATTTATGTTGGAATGTCTCCTACTTACAATCAGTGTCGTATCACTCTTTCTTCTACTCTCAACTCCGATTTGCAGACGGTATCTGAGAGGGGTACCCAAAATTTAGTTAAATTTAATGCCTCTAAGACATATTTCTGGCTCTCTCTTTATCTTATTCTCCTCCTGATAGCCCTAATGTCATTGAAACTAACGAAATTTACCCTCTTGATACTATCAACATATTAGAAATCTATACAGCCTCTAACTTGCCTTGGAGGTATCACATAAGCAAAATTTCTAAATCTGCGTTCAAAAAATTAAGGTTCTGTTTCGTTTTCTTCATTACTATTCCTCTTTTAAGATCTAATCCATCCCTTCTTAGAATGCTGCTTGCACATCTTGGGTGCCTCTTCATATAATTATCCCTTTGATAGGGTTGAATCTAAGGCAGTCAGATTCATTAACGTCTCTTCTCTTGCTTCTAATCTGGATTTTCTTTCTCTATGCCGCAATGTATCAGTCCTTTCTCTTTGCTCTCACTACTATTTCCATCGCTGTTCTGATGAGTTTGCGAGTTGCATCCCTCCCCTATTGGTGAGGCCACGTAACACTCGCTAAGCGGCCTCGTCTCAAAGGCACTGTGTGGAGATTGGTAGCGCTTGGATTGGTCATTGTAGGTACTGCTTCTGCCCATCTACCTCCAGACCCTGGAACTCTCTTCTTCTTCTTTTTCTTTCCTAAGTCTTATAGCATATCTTCTTTCAAAAAGCGGATTTTTCATCAGCTCAGGGCATAATTCTACCATATCTCTAGGATCTTAGTAGCCTGATCATTCTTTCAGTCTTACCTTTTCCTTTGTGTATCATTACCTCATTTCCGCCTAGCCCAAAACCTCTCCTTTTCCTTCATCGTAATGTTTTCTTCTTGCAATGGTCTTTATTGATGAGGGCAGTTTTCTTGCCTGTCCTGGTGACACACTCGTGAAAAAAAACTCTCTAGCTAATGAATTAAGGCTAGATGCCCTTCTTAGAGCCTCACGGTGGATTCGAGCTTGATTTACTCATTTCCGAGTTGAACAGTCTACCTATAACGCTATCTAACCCCACAACAAAATG
>JAXCGZ010008537.1:10000-22500 GCA_037179515.1 Halocaridina rubra
TGTCTCTCCATTCAACATAACATTCAATGAAGCACCATCCTCATTTCTTGTACACCTCATAACCTTAGTCTTTCCGACATTCACTCGAACCTTCCTTCTCTCACACACCATTCCAAATTCTAACACTAATTGACACAGCTTTTCCTTTGAATCTGCCACCACCACAGTATCATCTGCAAACAGCAACTGGTTCAGCTCCCACTCGTTATTATCCCCATTTACCATTCTCAAACCTCGACCATGCACTCGCTCATTCACCTCTCTTACAACTCCATCAATATTCAAATTGAACAGTCATGGTGACATCACACATCCCTGTCTCAGTCCCACTCTCATTGGAAACCACTCACTCACTTCATTCCCTACCCTAACACAAGCTCTACTGCCCTCATACAAACTCTTCACTGCATGCAACAATTTACCATTAATTCCATATAATCTCAAAACATTCCACATAGCCTCTCTATCAACTCTATCATATGCTTTCTCCAGATCCAAAAATGTATAATACACATCCTTACCCTTTGCTAAAAATTTCTCACATAACTGCCTAACTATAAAAATCTGATCTATACAACCTCTACCTCTCCTAAAACCATTCTGCACTTCTGCGATCACATATTCTGTCTTATCTCTAATCCTACCACACACTTTTCCTACCACAAACAGCAAACTTATACCCCTAAAATTACTGCATTCATACACATCTCCCTTACCTTTGTATAGGGGCACTATACTGGCTGTCAACCATTCCAATGGCACCATTGACAGCATAAAGCATATATTAAACACTCTCACAAACCATTCCAATGCAGTCACACCCCCCTTATTTCAACATCTCCGCTCTCACACCATCCATTCCAGGTGCTTTACCTTCTTTCGCTTCATACAATGCCCTTTTCACCTCCTCTCTTGTAATCTCTCTCTCATTTTCATCTCCCATGACTGGCCCTCGAACACCCTCCACTGCCACTATAGCTGCCTCTCTATCTTCATCAACATTCAGCAAGCACTCAAAATATTCTGCCTATCTTTTCCTTGCATCGTTCCCTCTTAACATCTGTCCATTCACATTTTTCACTGTCTCTTCCATCCTTGATCCACCCTTCCTTACTCTCTTCACTACTTTCCAAAACTTCTATTTATTCTCCTCATATGACCTACTAAAATCCTGTCTCCACCTAACATTTGCCAACCTCTTCTCCTCCTCTACCTTCCGCTTGGTTTCCACATTTTTCTCCCTATATCTTTCATACTTCTCCCTACTTTTACACTGCAGCCATTCCTTAAAAGCCCTCTTTTTCTCTTCCACCTTCATTTTCACCCCTTCATTCCACCACTCGCTGCCCCTCCTCATGCCACCTCCAACAAACCTCTTTCCACACACATCACTTGTATATACCACAAAACATTCTTTCATCAACCCCCATTCCTCCTCTAACTCCCCAACTTCTCTTTCTTTCACCCTGTCATATGCCACTTTCAACCTGTCCTAATATCCTGTCTCTTCTCTGGCTTTTGCAACTCTTCCACCTTCACCATTTCCCTTCTACATCCCCCCACACTATTTATCCCCTCTTTTGCTACTACCACTTTTGCTTCAACCAAAAAATTATCAGACATGCCAGCAGCCACACCTCTAAATGCATGCACATCTTTCACTCTATAAATCATGCTCTTTGGTACTATCACATAATCCATCAATGCTCTTTCTTTCACTCTTCCATTTGCCACTCTCATGCATGTATGCTTATTTATTAACTTCTTGAAAAAACTATTACCTATCACCAACTCTTGTTCCACACACATATCTAACAGTCTCTCGCCACTCTCATTCCTACCTGGTACCCCATACTTTCCTACAACACCTTCTACCTCTCCATCACTCATTCTGGCATTCAAGTCACCCAACACAACTACTTAGTTCCTTCTACTCAGACCATCCACACACCTAGTTAGCTCATTCCAGAATTCATCCCGCTCTTTCTCACTTCTCTCACATCCTGGCCCATACGCACTAACAAAAGCCCAACATTCCCTACCTATCCTAGCCCTCACCCACATCAGCCTAGATGACACTTCTTTCCATTCCACTACCTTATTTACCATCCATTCACTCAGCAATAATGCCACACCTTCTCTTGCTCTCCCCCTTTCTACCCCAGACACCCTACCTGTCACATCACCAAATGCCACTTCTCCTTTTCCTTTCATCTTCGGCTCAACCAATGCCAATATATCCATCCTCCTCCTACCAAACATATATCCAATCTCACATCCTTTGCTCTCTATCATACTACAACCACGCACATTTAGACACCCCAAAAGTAGAGTTTGGGGATAAGCTGTTCTCCCCTCTTCTCCCCTTCTTTTTTGACGTCTCGCAGGAGGTTTATACAAGGGGGGGATTCCTAGTCCCCTCGCCCCGTCCACTTTTAATCGCCTTTTACGACACGCAGGGAATACGTTGGGGCTATTCTTTGATGCTGTGTCCGACACCACAAAAATAGTAATAATAATAATAATAATAATAATAATAATAATAATAATAATAATAATAATAATAATAATAATAATAATAATAATAATAATAATAATAATAATAATAATAATAATAAAAATAATAATAGTAATAATAATAATAATAATAATAATAATAATAATAATAATAATAATAATAATAATAATAATAATAATAATAATTATAATAATAAAAATAATAATAATAATAATAATAATAATAATAATAATAATAATAATAATAATAATAATAATAATAATAATAATAATAATAATAATAATAATAATAATAATAATAATAATAAGAAGAAGAAGAAGAAGAAGAAGAAGAAGAAGAATAAGAAGAAGAATGATTATAAGAGAAACAACAGCATGATCGAAAACAACAAGCACAAACAGCAAAAAAAAAACAACAACAACCAAGAGCAAAAACAACAATAATAAAGCTACAAAAAACAGTGAAAGCAACAGCAACAAATAACAACAACAAAAAACAGTAACAACAAGCAATAACAACAACAACCAACATCAATAGCCAGCAATAGCAACAACAACAGCAACAAACAACATCAACAGTAATAAAACAGCAACAGCAAACGACAACAATAAACAACAGCAACAACAGCAACAGCAACAACAATAACAACTAACAGAAACAACAGAAATAAATGACAGCAACAACAACATGCAACAGCATCAACAAACAACAGCAACATACACACGAACAAAAAACAACAACAAAACACAGGTAATAAACAACAGCAGCAACAATAGCAACAACCAACAGGAACAATAAGAACAACCGACATTAAGAAGAACAACAAACACAACAAATAACAGTAAGAACGAGTACAACTACCAACAACAACCAACAATAACAAGCAACAACAGTAGCAGCAACAACAACACCAAGAAGCATTAGCAGCAACAATAATTAATATTAAAGAGTTATAAAAGCATAAAATAAAAGCAAATGTCCTCCATTAATTCTTACCTCTTGAAGTAACCTCTGTAAGAATAAAAGATTTTTAGTAGTTCAAAAGAGGATCATTTTTTTTCTCTTTGCAAAGGTATAGTGATATTATTAGATAATAAAAAAAGAGAGGAAACTTTTATTTCTAAGGGGGACGGGAGTTGAAAACAATATTAGGAAACTTAAATAATTCATTTAGTGTTGGTGAAATCATCAAAAGGGTTGCAAGATTGGCCATTTCGTGACCCAAATTTTTAAAGTTGGCCATTTTTTTTTTTTACTAGGTGGTCATGAAAAAATTAGTTTGGCCATTTATGCAAGTGTGAACACAAATATGGCCATTTTTACATAGCTTTCAAATCATATACATTATTTACTTAGTTTAATATTGTTATTGCATTGTAAGGCTAGCTGGTGGTACCCCTTTACGCGGCATTTGGTTGGTGTTGACGCTCTTGATGCAAATTGACTGTTACTGAAAATGTTTGTTCGATGATGTCATAATGAGCCTTAGGTAGCTGGCTTAAAGTTTGTTACTATGATTCCCTCAATAACACAAACCATGCTTGAGCTTGGTTGTATACTTGTATAAAAATAAGTACACAAAGATCCCCTTCGCTATTGTTGCCATAAACTTGATCCAGTTCTGTTGATAAATACCACCAAACACGCTTCAGCTTCGTTTTGTACTCCTATAAAACACGTACACAACAGCCATACCGGCTTGGGTCCAAGTGTGGTTTGATCGTCTTTAGTTAGTAACAGCGTAGACTTTGTGTTGCAAGCGTTGTGAGTTGCGCATGTAGACTTTGTGTTGCAAGTGTTGTTCCGTTGCATGATATCAAGACATTAGTTGCAAATTTGGGGATTCTTCTATCTCATAAGCTTTGATACTGGAATATTTTGCATAAACTCTACCCGCATTGTGACAGAATGCAAGTAATATGTTCAATTTCATAAGAATGGTGATTAAGTGATTTCAGTATAATTATTGAATATTTCTTTGTAATATCGTTTATAATCGCGATTTTTTTATTGCTTATAATTTTGTTATTTTCCCTGTTACCAGATTGGTGTTTGCTGTGCCAGATCGGTGTTTCCTGTGCCAGATTAGTATTTGTAGTACTACAGTTTGTTTTTTATTTCTTCATTTTCTGAATTGAATGTTTAGTTTTTTCACACCCTTCAAAATGCCTAAGTACAAAAGTGATAATATAGGTGAAAGAAAATATAAATAAGAGTGGAAAGTAGAATATTTGCTGGCTGAAATCTTTTGATGATGGGCAATATGCGTATTGCAAGTATTTCTAGAACTAACTTGCTGCCAAAACTTTATAACATGTATGTTTATGAAAAATCAAAGAAAGACCAAGATAAAGCTCCCAATACCTTACAAACAACTCTAGATAAAGTAATAAAATCGCCCATGAATGACCAGGAAAAACAAGCAGAAATCAGAACTTAACCTATGCAATAACATGTCAGTCCTCAATTCGTGCTGTCTATCATGTAGGTGAAGTAGTTAAGAAACATGGCCAAAAATGGTGTTCTTGGTGGCATTAAACTGCACAGAACCAAGTGTATTGCAATTATAGAAAAAGTACCTGCTGCTTCACTGCAAGAGCAACTGAAAGCATGATTTAGAAGGCAAAAAGCATGTATTACTAGTAGATGAATCTACAGATACTGCAATACAAAAGCATTTGTGCATAGTTGTTAGATTTTTGTTGCTATGAAACAAATGAAATTCCCTCAGCATTCTTGTGGTGTTATGCCTGCTGTAGAGACAAGAGCGAAGGTTTTTATTTAATACAACTTCAGAAATGTTACCTTCATATAATCAAACTCTCAAGAACTGTATTGGGTTTGCTGGTGTTGGTGCTGCTGCTAGGGTTGGAAGTAACAATATCCTGTGAACTGAGACTAGAATTGAAAATCCGAACTGTATTCAAATGAAGTGCATTTGCCTCTCTCTGGCACTTTGTATACAACATGCATTTTCAAAGCTGCCATCCAATGTTGGATTCATTTTAACTGAAATTCCTTCGTGGCTTCTCAAACAGCAATATGAGAAGAGAAGATTTTAAGGCTCTTTTTAAAGTGATGAATTCAGCAGTAGAAGATGACCAGGAACGAAGATGCACCCCTGCCGTTTTATGAGAATTGGTCCAAGACCAGTGTGGTTAGTGAATAATATACTGCTAAATTGGGAAGAATTCATTGCCTACTCCACCTGCTGTGAACAATCTGGAGGTCAGGATACAAGGTATGAGGCAATGTTGATGAAAGAGATGTTACAAGGCAGGTTGCATTATTTTTACTATTGCATTTGCTACTCCCATTGTTAAAGAAGCTCGAAAGGCTTAATGCTTTGTTCCAGCAAACCCATGCGGATCCTTACAATCTTGCCAAAGAACTGCTGCACACACAGAGATAGTCTTTATCAAAGGCTGTACAACGAAGATAGAATATGCAAAAATAGTAGACAAATAGTAGACTTTGGAATTAAATTTGATCAAGAATTAATACGTACTTGATCAGCTTTAACACTTCTCCTAATATGGAACAAGAAATTAATAAAATTAAGTCAGTGAAGTTTAGCTGCCTAGCCATGCTTCAAGAATCGTTGTATCAAGTGACCAAGCGGCTTGCTGAGCCAGCTGATATATTTAAAGGTCTGTCACTCTTAATCCCACTGTTATTCTAAGCCAAACAGAAAAGGGAACATTTTCTGATATGCCATTTTTCCACCTAATAGACATTGTTGATGTAGCCGAAGACCAATGCAAAAAAATAAAATAAATAAAATAAAATTGCCTTGCTGCTTGGAATGAAGGAGAAAACTTCAAACAAGATGGAATCCCTGAGGGAGCTTTAGAATTTTGGCAAACAGTATCCAAACACAATGATTTTAAAGAACTATCGAATTATGGCCCAACGCAGTCACCGTGGCTCAAACGGTAGCGTCCGTGACTCTGAGGCCTCAGGTCGAGGGTTCGTGCCCTGTCACGGTCTGAGGTTAGCAAGGGCATGCCCTCAAGGTACAGGATTACATCTGCCAAAACAAGTCCTTCTCGAGCAATGCAACCGTCATAGCCCTTGATTGAAAAGGGAGTCTGTGACGTAATACCGGAACAAGCAAAGAAACATCGAATTATGGCCAAACATGCCTCATCGTGCCAGCACAGTAATGCAATAGCTGAACGATTTTTTTTCTTATGTCAACATCTATCGAAGCTAAAACCAGAAACAGGATGCAAGCATAACTGCAGGATTCAATTGCAATAATCCGTTCATTCATAAGTGATAACAACATGTGCTGCCAAAACTTTAAATGTACTCCCAAAATGCTACAAATGCACAACAGCAAAATCCTTTACGACTCGACTGCTGAAAAAGAAGAACAAGATATTCAATATCTTGAGGCAGTGCTGTCAATTTAACAGCTGCGCTTCACTGTAAGTATTTTAAGTTTCATTAAAAATATTTTTGATGGTATGTAATCAAATAGATAGGCATAATTTATACACACTTAAGTGCAGTTATTTGAATTCACACAATTCAATCATTTTATGTCCTTGGCCATATTTTTGGCCTAATGCCTTTCCAAATTGACAATTTTTTGGTCATATTCTCTTTAAGAAGAAAAACACGGAAGTGAGAAGAATATAATAGAACGGAAACTAATTTTGGTCAGTATATTACAATGTCCCGTTATTTTATGCTCATCATGATTATTGTTGTATGTGCCAAAAGATACTTCCAAGATTACCCTATGAATGACCTTGGCAGGTTAGTGGTGCTGGAATTGTGGCAACGCTTTATCTCCAAGAAGCTATGAGGAGTGGTTAAGACTTGCTTGGATTTTGGTGACTGTGTGTGCTTTGACTCTGCTACTCCCTCACAAGTAGGAATGCTACCATTGTATAAGTAGATGTATGTAAATAAAAATATTATGCATGTATGTATGTATGTATGTATGTATGTATGTATGTATGTATGTATGTATGTATGTATGTATGTATGTATGTATGTATGTATGTATGTATGTATGTATGTATGTATGTATGTATGTATGTATGTATGTATGTATGTATGTATGTATGTATGTATGTATGTATGCATATATGCATGAATGAGAGGGCATGGGACTATTGTATATAGATAGATAAATGAAAATCACAACATCTGGAGAGACATATAATAGGTATTGCATCCATGGAGACCCTCGTTTTGAATATTTTACCATAAATATATTCCTTTGACGTTTCTAGCCAATATGAAACCACAGAATTGATAGTCTCGGATTCCATATTAGATATCTGCTTTGGAGTTCTACTGAAGCAGATTATTACATATAAAGAAACATATGGGATAAATGTGAAACTTTTGTCATTTGAAAAACAGACAGATTTTCAAAGAATACTGAAAAATAGCAGTGCTTGTATTAATTTTACTACTTAAATTGAAATTCTTATATTAAGCCAAGATCTCTTTATGGAAAGATTTTACCACCTTAATAGGCAACTAGTAAAGCACGTCTGTCCTTCATGGATAAAAACGCACTCTGGAACAATTTCAGGTATCATCAGGGACTAATGAGTCGACCACAATATAACACAATATAAATACCTGAATGTGGTACTACCAGCGCATGTTCTTACTGCCTTGCGGCAACATGCAGTCGGAAACAAGTTGTAAACTTTGACCTAAACATCGCAGTCGACATCTACAGACACCAGTAGTACCAACATATCACTTACAGCGCCATACCAACATATCGACACCATCGTATCAGTAGCAACACGATCATTGTTGGGTCCAATGTTGTCAATTTTGTTGTTGATATGCATTGCTGCCGGTGTGGACGCACCTTAAGAGGGAAAAGGAAAATATAGGGAAGAAAGGTAAAGAAGAATAAATAAATAAATAAAGAGCAAGATCGACGAAGAGGTAAATTAAGGAAAGTGATATTTGCGCATAAGCACTCCTGTGATAGGTTCTTTTCCGTTAACAATGGCAGTAAAATTTTCTAAAATGACTCAATGTGAAGTCTGGATGAGAAGTCGATGTCAAATTCTCAAAACAAGAGCCTATTTCGCTAAATAACTCTATCAAAAGCTTTATGTCAACATGGGACGAATTAGAGTTAAAATATCAAGGAAATATTCCTATACCAACACGCAATGCTTGCAAAGCACTTACCAATCCTTCATATCGACATCAAATAGATAAAAATAATTTGAGATCAACGACGAATGATTTCATTTCTTTCCGCCATGTCAGTCATCATTGGATAATCTCCTCCTCTCTATTGCCTGGTTCATGGCATCCACAACAGAAAATTCTCTTACGACTGCAATATATGAGAGGACTCACGCAACGAAATAAAGAAAAAACTTATCGTGACCCCGTAAGATAGCTAAGCGCAAGCTGTTTTCCAATATAAATATATCAGTTATTGACATTAAAAGAGGTTTAACGTATCACGAGAGATGTTGTATGTGTGTGCATGGGAGTTCATTTGCTTAGGAATATACACAAATATTGAGGCCAAAGGGTACATATAAATTTATTATTACACAATAAATTATACACCAATAAACACAAAAACAGATAACAAAACAACTAAGGCAAAGAAATTGGTAAATATACTAGAAGAAATAGGCAATGTAAATGAATGACATATCTTGTAATACCGAAATAGATTGTTTCAGTCTTACCACTGCGACATTTTAAGAGTAAATCCGTTGGTTTAGAACAAGTACATAAAGCAGCGAATAATTACCGATTGACCTTAACATCCATACAGTACTGAAGCAGAAACATGCGCATTATTATATGAATTTTACATGAGTATAAGAAATGAAATTTTAATAAGTAATTCTTAACTCCAGAATTAAGTATGATTAGCACCCGTTTCACGTGTCACAATGATTCCCCATTCGATTGAGAGAGGACACAGACGTGTTGGAGCTGGGGAAATAAGACTGCTTGCCTCTCCCGTAGTGGGTTCAAGTACGTATCCGTCGCTTTCCAAATCGCTTGTTTTACCATTGAGCTACCCGGCCCAGAGAATTCAGTATGGAAAGCGCATAGATATGCGATGGCCACACTTTTGTTATAAGAGTGGTCGAGTCAAAGCACATGTATTCATCAAATTCCAAGCATGTCTCTATCACTTTCCTCAGTTCCTTGGGTATGAAAAGCATTTCATTTCAAGAAACAAAATGGATAAATATAATAATAAAAAAATAAAGGAATGAAAAGCATGGTTTACACATGTGACTGAATCAGTACTTGGCTCAATCCATTTTGTTTTAGAAACAGAGAGAGAGAGAGAGAGAGAGAGAGAGAGAGAGAGAGAGAGAGAGAGAGAGAGAGAGAGAGAGAGAGAGAGAGAGAGAGAGAGAGAGAGAGAGAGAGAGAGAGAGAGAGAGAGAGAGAGAGTAATTAGGTTATGGTAACCGACGAGATGGGGTAATTATGGTAGAGAAAGAGAGTAAGAGTAGAGAGAGAGAGAGAGAGAGAGAGAGAGAGAGAGAGAGAGAGAGAGAGAGAGAGAGAGAGAGAGAGAGAGAGAGAGAGAGAGAGAGAGAGAGAGAGAGAGAGAGAGAGAGAGATAATTAGGTAGGTAGAGAGAGAGAGAGGGGTAATTAGGTAGAGAGAGAGAGAGAGAGAGAGAGAGAGAGAGAGAGAGAGAGAGAGAGAGAGAGAGAGAGAGAGAGAGAGAGAGAGAGAGAGAGAGAGAGAGAGAGAGAGAGAGAGAGAGAGAGAAATAGGTAGGTAGGTAGGTAGGTAAGTAGATAGGTAGAGAGAGAGAGAGAGAGAGAGAGAGAGAGAGAGAGAGAGAGAGGAGAGAGAGAGAGAGAGAGAGAGAGAGAGAGAGAGAGAGAGAGAGAGAGAGAGAGAGAGAGAGAGAGAGAGAGAGAGAGAGTATTTATGAAGGACAACAGCTTATTTTAACCAACAGATTTTATGGCTTGGCCCAAGAAATAAATTCTTTGCACGAAGAATTTTAGTGACCGGATTCAAAAGAGAGAGAGAGAGAGAGAGAGAGAGAGAGAGAGAGAGAGAGAGAGAGAGAGAGAGAGAGAGAGAGAGAGAGAGAGAGAGAGAGAGAGAGAGAGAGAGAGAGAGAGAGAGAGAGAGAGAGAGAGTGAGAGAGTATATAAAACCTACCACAGAATAATTTTCAGGCTATAATGTATAAAGGACAACGACGTATTTTAATCCACAATATTTTATCATTTGCCCCAAGACCTAAATTATTAACATTAAACGTTTTCAGAGAAACGTATAAAAAAAATCTTATATACTTATTTAATTCAAAAAAGAATACATTACATATCACCTTATTCCCAGAGAGAACTTTAGAGGGATATAAGTCATATGAGGAGATAAATATAATTTTTGCTTTATTAAAAATATGATTTAAATATGCATTTCTTATTTCTCTCTAATTAAATCACCAATTAAAAATAGGATATATATATATATATATATATATATATATATATATATATATATATATATATATATATATATATATATATATATATATATATATATATATATATATATATATATATATATATATATATATATATATTTATATATATATATATATATATATATATATATATATATATATATATATATATATATATATATATATATATATATATATATATATATATATATATATATATATATATATATATATATATATATATATATATATATATATATATATATATATATATATTTATATATATAAATATATATATATATTTATATATATATATATATATATATATATATATATATATATATATATATATATATATATATATATATATATATATATATATATATATATATATATATATATACATATATATATATATATATATATATATATATATATATATATATATATATATATATATATATATATATATATATATATATATATATATATATATACACAGGTACTTTCTTTCAAATTTATATATCCATCTATCTAACAACTCTCATACGCACACACACACACACACACACACACACACACACACACACTTATGGAGAAACTACTAAGGAAACATATCTCTCTTCACTTGGAATCCTTCAACTTTTTGTCAGTGAGGCAACATGGCTTCAGAGAAGGAAGATCAACAGTAACAAACTTATTAGAATTTTATGATGAGGTAAGCCAAATCTTACAGGAAAGAGAGGGCTGGGCAGATTGCATATTCCTAGACTTCCAGAAAGCGTTTGACACTGTTCCACATGGGAGACTTATTAGGAAGCTGCAATCAATGGCTAGAATAGGTGGAAATGTCTTGGAATGGATAAAAACTTACTTAGAAGGAAGGGAACAGAGGGTTAGAGTAAGACACTCAGTGTCTGAATGGAGAAGAGTTAGTAGTGGAGTTCCACAGGGTTCAGTTTTAGGGCCACTTTTGTTCCTTGTATATGTAAATGACCTACCAGAGTCTGTAAATTCATTCATGAATATGTTTGCAGATGATGCAAAGATTGTGAAGAAAGTAAAAAACGAGAACAATGGTAGAGAACTTCAGGAGGATCTAAATAATCTGCATGAGTGGTCAGAAAAGTGGCTAATGAAATTCAATACCTCAAAATGTAAGGTAATGAGAATGGGTACAAGTGCAAGAAGGCCCAAGCTTGACTACTCGGTGGCTGGAGTACAACTTCAAGAGACAGAAAATGAGAGAGATCTAGGAGTAAACATACTGGCAGATTTGTCTCCAGAAATACATATAAATGGCGTAGTAAGGGCAGCATATGCATTCTTATCAAATGTAAGGGTAGCCTTCAGGCACATGGACAAGGAAATGTTCAGAAATATTTATGTAACCTATGTGAGGCCAAAACTCGAATATGCAGCCCCCTTTTGGAATCCGAACTTGAAAAAGCACATAGCTAAGCTTGAAAAAGTTCAAAGACATGCCACGAAACTGGTGCCAGAAATACGCAATCT
>JAXCGZ010008537.1:27500-31673 GCA_037179515.1 Halocaridina rubra
ACATTTTGTCACTATTTATGAAGGTTCACAACTAATGGCCCCCAGTAACCGGCATAGTGGGGTGCGAAGAATCTCCGGGGATCGAGTTGACTCCACCATTGGCTTGAGAGCAGACACGCCTGGTGGTAGTAATGGTTCTGCTTTTAACCTTGCACCTCCCAATAGATCTGCTTCTTTCACTCTTCACTATTCAAACATTCGTGGGCTGAACTCTAATCTTTCGTCTGTGGAACAGCACTTGGGCACTTTCCTCCGTAACCTCCTCCTCCTATCTGAAACCCAGTTGTCTATACATGTTCCACTGACCCTTTCCAAATCTCTCACTATAATCTGTATACTCGTTTTCGTTCCAAAGGTGGGGTCTGCGCTTACTGCAACATTAATACTCCTACTGTGAGGCTCATGGACCTTGAATCTACTGACTTTGATGCTCTCTGGCTAAAAGTCTATCTCTCCACTACCACTATCATTCTTTGCTTCTGCTACGGTTATCCAAACTCCACCGAGTTTGTGTCTTTCTTTGAATATCTCTCCTCGTGCCATGAGTCCTTGCTATCTTCTCACCCACATGCCAAAGTTCTCTACATTGGAGACTTCAATGTACACCACAGTGAGTGGCTTCATTCTTCTCACACTGATGTGGGAGCAAGTGAAGCCCTTGCTTTCTCTATTACTCATGATCTGGAGCAAATTATCAAACATCCTACTCGCGTTCCTGATCGTCACGAACATGCTGCAAACACTCTTGACCTATTTTTTTACTTCTAACCCTTTAAACTACTCTTATTCTGTGCTTTCCCTTCTTGGTAAATCTGACCACTCCATGATCTCTGTCTCTTCCATTTTCGCTCCCCCACCACCAATCCTTCCTACTCAACGCCGCCTTTGGCACTTCGAGCGAACCCAATATAAAAATTTACGTAACTTTCTCTTTGACTTCCCATGGGATGACTACTGCTTTCGGTCATGCAACCCTGATCGGGTAGCTGTAAAAGTTGCCGAGATCATGACCGTGGGAATGGAGGCGTACATCCTCCCTTCTACCAAAACATTTTTTCCCCCTAAACCTTGGTTTGACCATGCCTGCTCCATGGCTATCCAGGCTAGGAATCAGGCTCACCGATCTTACCAAGCCTCTCCTTCCGATTTAACTCGCTCTGCTTTTATTATAGCTAGGAATCGCTGTACAGCTCAGATTCGAAGGTCTAAGGCTTCCTTTATAAGAAGGAAAGTTGATGACCTTAACTCCTCTCCCACTGACAAATGCTTCTGGTCCTTAGCCAAAAACCTCTCTGAAAACTTCTGTAACTCAAGCTTTCCCCCTCTCATTCGTTCTGATGGTTCTATAGCTTGCTCCCCCACTGACAAAGCCACATTGTCTTTGGCTCTCATTTTTCTGACAACTCTTCTATCAACGATTCCAGCACACCTGTTCCTCAGTCTTTTCCCCTCTCTAACCCTATGCCCTCCCTTATCCTTTCTTCACGCAAAGCTCATAAGGTTCTTCGCTCACTAAAGACAAACATGGCATCTGGTCCCGATGGTATCCCTGCAAGGTTCCATAAGGAGTTTGCAGGTGAACTGGCTCCCGTGCTTTACCGTCTTTTTCACCTCATTCTGTCAACCAGTATCTATACTTCATCTTGGAAGCATGCTCTAGTTCAACCTGTTCCTAAGAATGGTGACCGCTCTATTCCTTCTAACTACCGACCTATTGCTCTAACCTCCTCTATTGCTAAAGTTTTCGAAACTTTGCTCAATGCTCACTTCTTGAAACGCCTTGAATCTAACTCACTTATCTCCGATCACCAGTACGGCTTCCGCAAGGCAAGATTCACTGGTGATCTCCTGTCCTATCTTACTCATGTATGGTCATCTTCTCTGAGGAACTATAGGGAATCCTTTGTCGTCGCCCTTGATATCTCTAAGGCTTTTGACAGAGTCTGGCACAAGGCTCTGTTGGCCAAACTCCCTGCCTATGGCTTTACCCCTCCTTTCTGTTCTCTGATTTCCAGTTTTCTTACTGACCGTTCTATATCTGTAGTTGTTGATGGCGCGACATCTAGCCCTTTCACTGTTTCCAGTGGTGTTCCACAGGGCTCTGTTCTTTCACCTACTCTCTTCCTTCTCTTCATCAATGATCTTCTACAATTCCCATCTTCCTCTCTTCTTCATGCCTTTGCCGATGATTCTACCCTCCACTTTTCCTCTGCCTTTTCTTCACAACCTTCATCTGTTACTCGTAATCAATCTCGTATCGCTCTTTCTTCTTCTCTTAACTCCGATTTGCATAGAGTATCTGAATGGGGCACTCAAAATTTAGTTAAATTCAATGCCTCCAAGACAGTTTCTGGCTATCTCTTTATCTTCTTCTCCTCCTGATAACCCTATTGTCTTCGAAACTAATGAAATTTACTCTCTTGACTCTATCAATATATTAGGAATCCATATAGCCTCTAACTTGTCTTGGAGGAATCACATAATCCAAATTTCTAAATCTGCATCCAAAAAATTGGGGGTTTTGTTTCGTTTTCGTTATTACTTTTCCTCATTGCAGTTACTTACAATTTACAAAGGTCTTATCCGCCTCTGCTTACAATACTGCTCACACATCTGGGGTGCTTCTTCCTTTACTTATCTTCTTGATAGGGTTGAATCTAAGGCAGTCAGACTCATTAATGATCATTCTCTTACTTCTAACCTGGATTCTCTCTCTCTTCGCCGTAAGGTATCTTCCCTTTCGCTTTTCTATTGCTACTACTTCCATCGCTGCTCTGATGAGTTGGCGAGTTGCATCCCTCCTCCACTGCCGAGGCCGCGTAACACTCGCCAAGCGGCCTCATCTCACAGGTACTGTGTGGAGATTTGTAGCTCGCGGATTGGTCGGTGCAGCGACTGCTTCTTCCCATCTACCTCCAGACTCTGGAACTCTCTTCCTCCTTCTGTCTTTCCTAATTCTTATGACTTTTCATCCTTCAAAAAACAGATCTATCGTCATTTCAGAGCCTAGTCCTCCATATCTCTGGGTCCTCTTTTCTTTGACTGATTTTTTCTGTCTGTCATTTTCCTTTGTGTGACATTACCTCATCTCTGCCTTGCCCTTAACCTTTTTCTTTTCCTTCGTCTTGGTATTTTCTCGTGCCCGGGCCTTTGTTGATGAGGGAAGTCTCTGCCTGTCCCGGTGTCCTACTCTTAAAAAAAAAAAAACAATTTTCCCACTTGAATGGGAATGGGCAGAGATGTGTTAGAACTGGTGCCTTAAGGTTGGGTTCCCCTCACAACGCCATACGCCTCTGGCTAGTGCAGTGGTAACTCACTGGCTTCGCATTCACGAGGTCGAGAGATCGGTTCCCGTCCAAGACCAAGAGTTTAAGCTGTTTATTGGCAGGTGGTTACTGTTGTGGCTGGGCACCACAGTGGGGGGTTGGGGCTTGCCCCGGCTGACGAACACCCATTGTATAATGGAAATAAAGGTTATTATTATTATTAATACAGTTTGATCGAGCCAGTGATAGTCCATTGCCGATTCCCGCACTCTGCCAATGTGCAACAGATTACGACAATAAAATCCTGAATACCAAAGTCTCCAACGCGAAATTCCTATGTGGTATTTGACTTCCAATTCATACACATAAAAATATTTCAAAGTTTTAACAGATTGTCTTCAAACTTGCAAAGGAGAGTTTTTTAAAATCAGTTTTTTGAGAGATTAATACATGGGAAGCAGGACACTTATGCATTTTATGTGTCACAATCACTCTCCATTTGAATGGGGGTGGATCGAACCCGAATTTGTCGTTTACCGACCAGTGCGTTTTCGTATATTAAATTGCCATTAACTGAAATTCTAACTAATGACAGACAGATTGTTAAGCATATCAAATGAGAAAAGGATATCTTCTAGACAAACAGAACGAAAGAAAAATGCGCGCTCGCGCGCCCCGCGTGTGTGTGTGTGTGTGTGTGTATGTGTGTGTGTATGTGTGTGTATGTGTGTGTGTGTGTGTGCGTGTGCGTGTGCGTGTGTAGCCTCGTTATTGATCCTTCTACAGTTAGTAATGACACTATTTTTCTCTTCTTCTTGGTACATTAGCCCCTTATTTTTACCTCTCTCTCTCTCTCTCTCTCTGCTCTCTCTCTCTCTCTCTTCTCTCTCTCTCTCCTCTCTCTCTC
>JAXCGZ010008538.1:0-10000 GCA_037179515.1 Halocaridina rubra
GAAAAATCATAAAAAGAAAAATAGAATAAATAAGTAGAGTAGAATAGAATAGGTTAGACATGCTGAAAATACAGTTCAAAAATGGAGCTGCCTCGTGTGTGCCAGTAGGCATGTTGCAGTGTCCTCTATTCTTATGTTCTTATGTTCTTAATCCTATAGAGAAGTACCAAAGTTAACTTCTACAGACTAAGACTGAGGTACATATGCACCTGTGTACTCAAAGATAACACTATCAAAGAGTGCACTTTCTGCCAAGAAGAAATATCAAGACCTCTCCTAAACTCCCAGTAGTGAAAGTCCAGCAAATTAGAGTTAGACTTGTGATCAAGGGTAAAACTGATTGGTAAAAGACACACTGAAAGACCGCCCACTCCAATGCATCTGTATGCTTGATCGAGATATGAAAAACAGAAGTTTCAGATAGAGAGGTTAGTCCGGCAGTTAATCAGGGAATTAAAGCAGGGGAACTCTAGGCTGCCCTAGGCTGAGAACTGTAAGATGTATATACCCATGAGGCTTTTCGGGCTGCCAGCGTATGTAAGAAGACTTCGAAATAAACATCTTGTGCATTCTCCCAAGAACCACGTTTGACGCATCTATCACTCTTATTTTGAAGACGAAATAATACATAAGTTGTGTGTATTAAAACGAAAAAAAATTCAAACCCAAACGTCAACTGTAAGTCTTAATTCCACCCAGGGGCAGGTTCGACTGCTCAGGTTGGTTCATGCATCATCCCTACAAAAACTTCTGAGTGGAAAACGAGGGGAAAGAGACTTCCCTTGTAGTAACTCCTTCCAATTCATTCAGCAAGCTCAGTGAATACGTCATTTATGTAGTGTTCATGATAGACACTATCTTCGTGAGTTTAGGCTTCGATAAGAGAGAAAAATTAAGTTAAATACAGGATAGTCATGGCAAAAGTGACCCTTATTATCAGCATCATCACACGATATATATATATATATATATATATATATATATATATATATATATATAATATATATATATATATATATATATATATATATATATATATATATATATATATATATATATATATATATATATATATATATACTATATATATACTATACTATATATATATATATATATATATATATATATATAATATATATATATATATATATATATATATATATATATATATATATATATATATATATATATATATATATATATATATATATATATATATATATATATATATATATATATATATATATATAATATATATATATATATATATATATATATATATATATATATATATATATATATATATATATATATATATATATATATATATATATATATATATATATATATATATATATATATATATATATATATATATATATATATATATATATATATATATATATATATATATATATATATATATATATATATATATATATATATATATATATATATATATATATATATATATATATATATATATATATATATATATATATATATATATATATATATATATATATATATATATATATATATATATATATATATATATATATATATATAGTACATAAATGAGCTTGTAAGATTTCATCGTCATCTCTTTATGTTCAGCATGAATATATTAAGAATTTAGCAAAAGAACGACTTATATCCTAGATACATACACATGTACCAGCCACCTTTAAAGTAGAATTTTGACGTCAGCATAAATATTCGAGTTTGTTGAGTGTGGTAGGAAAAGTGTATGGTAGGATACTGGTTAATAGGATTAGGGATAAGACATAATATGTGATCGCGGAAGTGCAGAGTGGTTTTAGGAGAAGTAGAGGTTGTATAGATCAGATTTTTATAGTTAGGCAGTTATGTGAGAAATATTTAGCAAAGGGTAAGGATGTGTATTTTGCATTTTTGGATCTGGAGAAAGCATGTGATAGAGTTGATAGAGAGGCTATGTGGAATGTTTTGAGATTATATGGAATTAATGGTAAATTGTTGCATGCATTGAAGAGTTTGTATGAGGGCAATAGAGCTTGTGTTAGGGTAGGGAATGAAGTGAGTGAGTGGTTTCCTGTGAGTGTGGGACTGAGACAGGGATGTGTGATGTCACCATGGCTGTACAATTTGTATATTAATGGAGTTGTAAGAGAGGTGAATGAGCGAGTGCGTGGTCGAGGTTTGAGAATGGTAGATGGGGATGATAACGAGTGACAGCTGAATCAGTTGCTGTTTGCAGATGATACTGTGGTGGTGGCAGATTCAGAGGAAAAGCTGTGTTAGTTAGTGTCAGAATTTGGAATGGTGTGAGAGAGAAGGAAGTTGCGAGTGAATGTGGGAAAGAGTAAGGTTATGAGGTGTACAAGAAATGAGGATTGTGCAGGATTGAATGTTATGTTGAATGGAGAGACACTTGAGGAGGTTAATTAGTTTAAGTATTTAGGCTCGGTTATAGCTGCAAATGGTGGAGTGGAAGCAAATGTGTGTCACAAAGTGAATGAAGGATGTAAAGTGTTGGGTGCATTGAAAGGAGTGATGAAGAATAGAGGGTTGGAAATGAATGTTAAGAAAGTTTTGTATGAGAAAGTGGTTGTGCCAACTCTGATGTATGGATCAGAGTTATGGGGTATGAAAGTAAGTGAGAGACGGAAACTAAATGTGTTTGAGACGAAATGTCTGAGGAGTATGATTGGTGTATCTCGATTGGATAGGGTTAGGAATGAAGTGGTGAGAGCAAGAACGGGTGAGAGGAGAGAATTTGCAGCCAGAGTAGATATGAATGTTCTGAGATGGTTTGGCCATGTGGAAAGGATGGATGATGAAAGGCTGCTGAAAAAGGTAATGAATGCGAGAGTTAATGGGAGAAATACTAGAGGGAGGCCTAGGTTTGGATGGATGGATGGAGTAAGGAGAGCCCTGAATGATAGGAGGATGGATGTGAGGGAAGCAAGCGAGAGTGCTAGGAATAGGAATGAGTGGCGAGCGATTGTGACGCAGCTCTGATGGGCATCTGCTGTTACCAAGGGGCTGCATCTTACAGAGGTAGCCCTGTGGTAGGGGCAGTAGGATGAGTTGGCAGTTGTGAAGCGACACAGGTTGTGGAAGAGCCGGGAGGATGGGCTGTGGCACTCCAGCAGTGCCATCTGAACGGTCGCTAGCTCCCTCGTCATTGTCCATAGAGCAAAGTAATCCCTCTATTTGTTTTCCTTTCTTGATACCGGCTACCCCCCAATTAAAGGGGGAAACAGCCATGGTAAATAAAAAAAATAAAATAAAATAATAATAATAAAAATAATCAACTTCACAGTGGTCTTGCACCTCCTTGGAAGGTGGTGGTGCCAAAGTGTTATGTCTTGACACAAGCTTGAAGTGGCACTCAAACCCTGACTCTTAGTTCTTGAGCGGAGGATGAAGAGCATAAAGGAGCTATGCCCTAACTTTTGAGAAAGGAAAGAGGTAGGGAGAGATGAAGAGAAGGTAATTCTGGATGCAAGATTAATGGCACATAAAGGGATATGGAATACTCAACTCGGAGAAGGAAGAGCTCTACACAGATGATGCATACTTGTATATATATATATATATATATATATATATATATATATATATATATATATATATATATATATATATATATATATATATATATATATATATATATATATATATATATATATATATATATATATATATATATATATATATATATATATATATATATATATATATATATATATATATATATATATATATATATATATATATATATATATATATATATATATATATATATATATATATATATATATATATATATATATATATATATATATATATATATATATATATATATATATATATATATATATATATATATATATATATATATATATATATATATATATATATATATATATATATATATATATATATATATATATATATATATATATATATATATATATATATATATATATATATATATATATATATATATATATATATATATATATATATATATATATATATATATATATATATATATATATATATATATATATATATATATATATATATATATATATATATATATATATATATATATATATATATATATATATATATATATATATATATATATATATATATATATATATATATATATATATATATATATATATATATATATATATATATATATATATATATATATATATATATATATATATATATATATATATATATATATATATATATATATATATATATATATATATATATATATATATATATATATATATATATATATATATATATATATATATATATATATATATATATATATATATATATATATATATATATATATATATATATATATATATATATATATATATATATATATATATATATATATATGTATATATATATATATATATATATATATATATATATATATATATATATATATATATATATATATATATATATATATATATATATATATATATATATATATATATATATATATATATATATATATATATATATATATATATATATATATATATATATATATATATATATATATATATATATATATATATATATATATATATATATATATATATATATATATATATATATATATATATATATATATATATATATATATATATATATATATATATATATATATATATATATATATATATATATATATATATATATATATATATATATATATATATATATATATATATATATATATATATATATATATATATATATATATATATATATATATATATATATATATATATATATATATATATATATATATATATATATATATATATATATATATATATATATATATATATATATATATATATATATATATATATATATATATATATATATATATATATATATATATATATATATATATATATATATATATATATATATATATATATATATATATATATATATATATATATATATATATATATATATATATATATATATATATATATATATATATATATATATATATATATATATATATATATATATATATATATATATATATATATATATATATATATATATATATATATATATATATATATATATATATATATATATATATATATATATATATATATATATATATATATATATATATATATATATATATATATATATATATATATATATATATATATATATATATATATATATATATATATATATATATATATATATATATATATATATATATATATATATATATATATATATATATATATATATATATATATATATATATATATATATATATATATATATATATATATATATATATATATATATATATATATATATATATATATATATATATATATATATATATATATATATATATATATATATATATATATATATATATATATATATATATATATATATATATATATATATATATATATATATATATATATATATATATATATATATATATATATATATATATATATATATATATATATATATATATATATATATATATATATATATATATATATATATATATATATATATATATATATATATATATATATATATATATATATATATATATATATATATATATATATATATATATATATATATATATATATATATATATATATATATATATATATATATATATATATATATATATATATATATATATATATATATATATAACCCTCTTAACTCTATCAACATATTAGGAATCCATATAGCCTCTAACCTGTCTTCGAGGAATCACATTATCCAAATGTCTAAATCTACATCCAAAAAATTGTTTTTTCTTTTCTTTTTCGTCATTACTTTTCCTCTTTGCAGTTACTTAAAATTTACAAAGGTCTTATCCGTCCCCACTTAGAATACTGCTCACACGTCTGGGGTGCTTTTTCCTTTACTTATCTGCTTGATAGGGTTGAATCTAAGTCAGTCAGACACATTAATGATCCTTCTCTTACTTCTAATCTGGATTCTCTTTCTCTTCCCCTTATGGTATTTTACCTTTCGCTTTTCTATCGCTACTACTTCCATCGCTGCTCTGATGAGTTGGCGAGTTGTATCCCTTCCCTACTGCCGAGGCCGCGTAACTCTCACCAAGCGGCCTCATCTCACAGGTACTTTGTGGAGATTTGTAACTCCCGGATTGGTCGGTGCAGCGACTGCTTCTTCCCATCTACCTCCAGACTCTGGAACTCTCTTCCTTCTTGTGTCTTTTCTAATTCTTATGATCTTTCATCCTTCAAATAGCAGATCTATCATCATCGCAGAGCCTATCCTCCATATCTCTGGGTCCTCTGTACTTTGACTGTTTTTTCTGTCTGTCGTTTTCCTTTGTGTGACATTACCTCATATCTGCCTTGTCCTTAAGCTTTTTTCTTTTCCTTCGTCTTGGTATTTTCTCGTGCCCGGGCCTTTATTGATGAGGGCAGTTTCTGCCTGTCCCGGAGTCACACTCATATATATATATATATATATATATATATATATATATATATATATATATATATATATATATATATATATATATATATATATATATATATATATATATATATATATATATATATATATATATATATATATATATATATATATATATATATATATATATATATATATATATATATATATATATATATATATATATATATATATATATATATATATATATATATATATATATATATATATATATATATATATACTATATATATATATATATATATATATATATATATATATATATATATATATATATATATATATATATATATATATATATATATATATATATATATATATATATATATATATATATATATATATATATATATATATATATATATATATATATATATATATATATATATATATATATATATATATATATATATATATATATATATATATATATATATATATATATATATATATATATATATATATATATATATATATATATATATATATATATATATATATATATATATATATATATATATATATATATATATATATATATATATATATATATATATATATATATATATATATATATATATATATATATATATATATATATATATATATATATATATATATATATATATATATATATATATATATATATATATATATATATATATATATATATATATATATATATATATATATATATATATATATATATATATATATATATATATATATATATATATATAAGTATGCATCATCTGTGTAGAGCACTTCCTTATCCGAGTTGGGTATTCCATATCCCTTTATGTGCCATTAAACTTGCATCCAGTATTTCCTCCTTTTCATCTCTCCCTACCTCCATCCTCTCTCAAAATGTAGGGCATAGCACCTTTATGCTCTTCATCCTCCAATCAAGAGCTTAGAGTCAGGCTTTGAGTGCCACTTCATTATTGTGTCAACAAGACTTAACTCTTTGGCAGCACCACCTTCCAAGGAGGTACAAGATCAATTTGAAGTTGATACTCGAATATTTAATCTGACGTCAAACTTCTACTTTAAAGGTGGCTGCACATGTGTATGCAGCTAGGATATGCATCGTTCTTTTGATAAATTCTTAACATATTTATGTTGAACATAAAAACATGACGTTGCAATCTTGCAAGCTCATTTATGTACTGATCTGTTGTGACTTTTACTAAGTAATTATATGTTACATAAAATTGAAAATTTCTGGTAATTATTAATATTTTTTGGGAATCATGTCGGAGAAATTTGGCGATATAGCAACTACAGTATCATGATTATTTATTACAATGATATTTTATGTCCCACTGCATATATGTGTGAGATTTTCTAAATGGAAAATAATATAAAGAGAGATTTTTGTCTCGCTATATGCATTGGACATAGGCCTAATCCCACATGTAAAGGAGGTGATTGAGTTATGCTTGACTAGGCTTTCGACTGGAGTTTTCCAACCAGAACCTTCTTATATCCCCCAGACATTTTTGCGGGAGGAAGCTGACAAGAAGGATTCCCTACCCCAGTGCTGTTAAGTCAGGCAGAAAAACAAGGAGGCAATATTCTTGTCGTTTTGCGTGGGAAAAATAGAATAAAGGAAGAGAGAATGAATATGGAATGAATACTTCTACTTACATGAGAAGTTTTTGAGAGAGACTCTACCCATAATGTAAAAATGCCATTGAAACAGGGGTATTTTCTATAACATATATATTTTGCATATGACTGCATTTTATAGATAATTTTATTTTTACGTTAGCTAGACATACATAGACATCTTGTTTACAAAAAAATGAAATTAGAAAAGAAACACAGAAAAGAATGTAAAATTCTATCTATAAACAGTCTTATGTAGGCAATGACCTGGAGAGGATTATGAATGGTTTGGGCATGTGTTGAAAAGGGATTAGGGATATGATTGGTAAAGGATGCAGAGGATGGAGGTGTCAGCCAGGAGGGGAACAGGCAGGCCGAATACGAGGTTTACAAAAATAGTGGTGATGCCAATAATAAGGGTCAATTTTGCCTTAAGTATCCTGTATGTAACTTGTTATTACGGGAATTGCCTGCCCCTACCACTGGAATAATACCATTTACGTGAAAAGAAACTCCACGGAACTAATTGAGGAGCTAATAAATGGCAACTGTGCCTATATTGAATTTATCTGCAAGGATACACCTCCAACACCAAGAAATCCTAAAAATTGAAGTTTAATCATCAAGAAATTTCCTCTTGACATGGAAATTTAAAAGATATAGGAACTATTTCCTGAAGAATGCCAACCAAGTATCTTCGATGTTTGTAGAGTGAAACAATGCGAACTTGTCACTTCAAAAGTGAGAATGATTTGGACCTCCCATGATGTCAATCCCCCAGCGAAACTTAAAGTTTTTAGAGAACTTGAGATGTCGCCTATTCTCACAGTGGAGGAGGAAACTGAAAGAAAGGTTATGTTTTACCTGTGTCAACAGAAGGGACACAAGAGTCCATATTACAAAAATGAGCCTAAGTGTATGAAGTGTGGGGGGTACTCTTGAGACAAAACTCTGCAAAACAAACGCATCTGTTCCTGAAAACATTGAATGTATTCGCTGCAAGAAGAAAGGAGTAAATGCATGGGAATGTAACTGCGCTGCACACAACACTAGGACAAAGAAGAAAAGCAATTATCTTGAGAGTGCTCATATGCCTCAGGGGAGTGTGCATGAAAGATATGCAGATCTGCAAGAAGAAGAATCTATTATGACTGCCAGGAGTAACAGCATTATAACCCAAAAGGATGAAGAACTAAGAAGAGAATATTGTGCAAAGCTTGAAGAGTATACTGAATCTTTACAGAATGAATTTGCCTGTCAAAATAAGAAACTGGAAGAAAAAAACTCAGAAAACAGAGACGAAAATACTTTTTCAAAAAGATTTGAAAATGTGGAAAGTTATAGTACTATCAACAGCGCTGCTATAGACACAACTGAAACCAACTCCATGAAAATTGCAGCAATAAATAAGGAAATGTGGCAACTGCAAAACCAGCTGCAGGGATAACAGCAAAAATCTCCAAACAGGAACGGGTGAAAATCCAGGACGTGAAGAGAAGGATGCCGATAACAGACAAAGGGAGTCCAAGTTAGAGGTCATGCAGAAGATGACACATTATATTGATTATTAATACATATAATATGAGAATAGTATCATGGAACATGATACTATACATAAAAAAGATTTATAGATATACTTCACTATGTTAAAATGGAAGAATCTTCTATTATGTGCTTGCAAGAAGTTTTGCACAAACATAATTCATATCCCATAAGGGGTTATACCAAGTATATTCATAACACTAGACAGGGATTAGTTAATTTTATTAGATATAACATTCCTCATGCATTTATTGAAAACAATTCAGACCCAGATTACAATGGGAGATGC
>JAXCGZ010008538.1:15000-31646 GCA_037179515.1 Halocaridina rubra
TATTCCTGTCTCTTCTCTGGCTTTTTCAACTCTTCCACCTTCACTATTTCCCTTCTAAATTCCCCCACACTATTTCCCCACTCTTTAGCTACTACCACTTTTGCTTCAACCAAAAAATGATCAGACATCCCAGCAGCCACACCCCTAAATGCATGTACATCTTTCACTCTACCAACCATGCTCTTTGCTACCAACACATAATCCATCAATGCTCTTTCTTTCACTCTTCCATTTGCCACTCTCATCCATGTATACTTATTTATTAACTTCTTCTTAAATAAACTATTACCTATCACCAACTCTTGCTCCACACACATATCTAACAGTCTCTCACCACTCTCATTCCCACCTGGTACCCCATACTTTCCTACAACACCTTCTATCTCTCCATCACCCACTCTGGCATTCAAGTCACCCAACACATCTACATAGTTTCTTCTACTCAGACCATCCACACATCTAGTTAACTCATTCCAGAATTCATCCCGTTCTTCCTCACTTCTCTCACATCCTGGCCCATATGCACTAACAAAAGCCCAACATTCCCTTCCTATCCTAACCCTCACCCACATCAGCCTAGATGACACTTCTTTCCATTCCACTACCTGATTTACCATCCATTCACTCAGTAATAATGCCACACCTTCTCTCGCTCTCCCCCTTTCAACCCCAGACACCCTACCCGTCACATCACCAAATGCCACTTCTCCTTTTCCTTTCATCTTCGTCTCACACAATGCCAATACATCCATCCTCCTCCTACCAAACATATATCCAATCTCACATCTTTTGCTCTCTATCGTACTACAACCACGCACATTTAGACACCCCAAAATAAAAATAATAATAATAATAATAATAATAATAATAATAATAATAATAATTATTATTATTATTATTATTATATAAAAAATAATAATAATAATAATAATAATAATAATAATAATAATAATAATAATAATAATAATAATAATAATAATAATAATAATGTATATATGTATGCATATATTTATTGATGTATGTATGTATGCATGTGAATGTGGTGGTTTAAGAGAGATTTGAATGCTAGAATAGGTAATGACCCAGTGGATGGTATGATTGGGAAGTATGGAGTACCTGGTAGGAATGAGAGTGGAGAGAAATTGATAAAAAATGTGTTAAGAGAGATGTTGACTGTTAATACTGTACCTAAAAAGAAGGATGTGCACAAACATACATGGGTCAGTGTATATAACGGTAAAGTAGTTGACGGAGCATTCTTGGATAATGTTGTGGTGGACAGGAGGGTGATTGGAAGAGTTTTCAATGTAAAAGTACTGAGAGGTGATAGTGGTGGAATATCTGATCATTATTTTTTGGAAAGTAGAGCGAAAGTGGGAGAAAAGCAGAGACAGAGGAGAAGCAAGAGAGGAAGACAGATTCAAAAAAGTGAGTAAACTGAATTGAAAAGAGAAAGACTGTGAGAATTAGGCTAGTCTGAGGAATGCGTGGATTGTAGTGAAAGAGAAAGTGGAAGAGGGAGTGGAAAAATAATGGGGGGTTTTCAAAGAGGAAGTTATGAAGTGTCCAGAGGCAGTGTATGGAAGGAGACTAACAGGTGTAAGTAAAGAAGGGTAGTGAAAGGTAGAATGAGCAGGTAGGTACAGCAGTGGCTGAAATGAAGCAGGAATTTGGGGTATGGTTGCATTTAGGTAATGTATTGGCATATGAAAGATATAGTGTAATGAGGAGGTTAGCAAAGCGCATGGTGAGGAAAGCTAAGAGAGAAGCGGCTGTTAGGTGGAGTAGATGATTGTCTTATTATATTGAAAGAAATATAAAATATTTTGGAGGGAGTGAAAGAATGAGGAAAGGTGAGTCTGTTAGTGAGGAGAGGGTGAAAGAGGCAAGTGGACAATTGCTAGTAGACGATATAAAGGAGAGATAGAAAAGGGAGGATGGGCTGAATTTTTCAAGGGACTGCTAAATGAGGAAGATGATGGAGAAGGAGAGATTGTGGCTGTGGGAAATGAATGTTTTTGTGGATATTAGTAAGGCGTACGACAGGGTACCAAAGGATGAATTACTTGAATGTCTCAGGTCGGTGGGATGTGGAAGGGTTATGTTGTCAACTATCTAAAATATTTATTCATGTACAAAAAGCGTGTTAAAATCGGCTATAATAACAACATCTATAGGTATACGCCAAGGAGCTCCTACGAGCTGCATTTTGTTTGTCATTTATATGGATAAAATGGTGAGAATGATTAAAGAAAGAGTGGGAATTGATGTTTTTTGGGGAAATTTACATACCCTTTTAATGATGGATGACACGGTAATTGTAAGTACATCTCGTGAAAAGTCTATATCAAAACTTGAGGCTCTATTAGATTATTGTAATGCTTATGGTATGGTGATTAATGAAAAGAAGACAAAGTATTTTGTTGTTAATGGAAAAGACAGAGATAAAGAATCAATAGTGATAAACAACATAAGAAGAGATTATTGTAAAAAGTATCTGTACTTAGGTGTATGGTTTACTGATGATGCAAAAAATGCACTCAATACTTAAACAGCAAGAAATCGATGGTACAGCAACAGTAAATAAGTTTTGTATATTCTGCATAAAGAACATGAGTATGCCCTATGCATATAAGGTTAAAGTTTTCAAAGCTGCTTTGAGTTCTTCACTTTTGTATGGCCCTGAGAGTTGGTTCACAAGTAATTTAGCTTGCATGGAAAAGCTTTATAACAAGGCAGTAAAGTGTTTATTGGGAGTAAGAAAAACACTCCAATATCCTTATGTTTAATAGCAAGTGGTTTGGAAACTTTAGTACATGAAATTAATGAAAGAAGAAGAGGATTTTTAGCCCAAAAAATGCAACAGGTTAGCAATGAAGAACCTTCCTATGTGGTATTTGATATCTGCAGGCGGGAAAATACACCTGGTTATCAATTCTTAAATTCATATAGTACAAATAATGTGGAAGCTTCTGCTCTAAGTGGAATAAAAGCTATAATATCGAATAAACCCCAAAGTGCCACAAAGTATCTTACATATAGACAAATTTTAAATAGTCAGCTGACAGTACATAAAGTGTATAGTAGCAAAGAGTATGTACCAGATTATTTGCGAGTTGCATTCACAAGGTTAAGAGTAATGTCTCATGAGTTGCGTGTAGAGACTGGAAGGTGGAGCAGAACACCAAGAGAAATGAGAGTATGTGCTTGTGATCAAATGGCAATTCAGAGTGAAGAACATGTGCTAATTGAGTGTCCTTTCTCCCAACCAGTGAGACAAAAATATAATATGTTAAACTATCTGAGTCTACAATCACTTTTGAATGAAGAGCTTCATATTACCGTGTTGTGCCAGTATGTTTATGAAGTACTAAAGATGTAGAGATAAGGAAGAGATTCAACCTTGTAATGAGGAAAGCATTGATTTATTGTATGTATAAGTTAAATTGAAATAATTGGATGTAGTCTATTCTTCTAAAAGTATTTCAGAATTAGGCATTAAGATAAATATGATTATTTACTTTTGTTGGTAGGTTTGTTAGAATATTTGTAGTGTTCCTTAGGCAAAGACTTTTGATGGACAAAATATTGTTCCTATTACTTATGCTATTTTGTGCAAAAAGAAAAAAAAATTATATTTTTTGTAATACTTTTGTAATATTTTGTCAATTAAATATATATATATATATATATATATATATATATATATATATATATATATATATATATATATATATATATATATATATATATATGGTGATGATATTGATTGAATAATAACAAAATAGGAGGTACATTAGGTATTGAGAGCAATAAAAGCGGGTAAAACACCAGGGATATATGGGTGTCACGTTATACAATGGTCAAAAGGTGGGGAGGCATTAGTAGAATGGATAGTAATATTGTTAAATGTTTCAGGAAATGGCGGATCCCAGTTAATTGGAGGAGTGCCTGTGTAGTTCCACTTTAGCAATGGAAATGAGATAAGTATGAGTGTAATTAGTTTGAGTGTAGTTGGTAAGGTATATGGAAGAGGGTAAATCGGTAGAATTAGGAAAAACAATGATGTTTATACTGGGGAAGAAAATTGTGGGCTCAAGAGAGGAAGAGGATGTGTGGATCAGGTGTTTGTGGTAAGACAAGTGTGTAAAATGTTTTGGAGAAAGGTAGGGACACTTTTGGGGCTTTTATGACCTTACAGATAGCATATATTAGGGTTGATAGATCTGTGTTGTAAAGTGTGTTGAGAATGTATGGAATAAGTGGAAGTTTGTTGAATGGGGTGAAGACTTTTTATATATATAGTATAGCATATGTGAGACTTGGAAATTATATGAGTTTGGTTTGAGGTAAGTGTTAGGCTATTTCATGGTTTTGTAATGTCGCCATGGTTGTTAATGTGTATATGGATGGAGTGGTAAGGTAAGTAAATGAAAGAGTATTAAGTAGAGGCTTGGAACGAGTGGCTGAGTATGGAAGGTTGTGGGAATTGAATCAGATGCTATTTGCGGATGATACTGTACTAGTGGCTGATACTGAGAATAAACTGAATTATTTGGAGACTGAGTGCATTTAATAATAATGAATCCTATCAGTGAAACAACACAGAAAATAAGGCTATGTTTTGGGTACAAACTGGACCCGAAATATAGCGATATTTTCTGTGTTGTTTTACTGATGGGATTCCTTACACACATACATATATACATACGTACATAAACTCACAACCACATATTATAATATAAAATTGAAGCTCTTAAAACAAAAGCCTCATTATTGTGAAAAACATATGTACAAATCTGACTCATTGTATGTAAATTATAACTAATTAAAGGAACATTATTGTGGAAAATATATGTACAACACTGCCTCATTGTATGTAAATTATGACTAATTAAGGGAACAATGTATATGAATAACAATGCTCTCTCTCTCTCTCTCTCTCTCTCTCTCTCTCTCTCTCTCTCTCTCTCTCTCTCTCTCTCTCTCTCTCTCTCTCTCTCTCTCTCTCTCTCAAATATGCGTTTTCTCGTCTTTTATAGGGTGTGAAAGATTGCAATAAACCTAACCTATCCCAACCTAACCAACCCTAAAAATAAAATCAACTTTTCATTCTCTAACGAACGGTGAAATATAAAGATAATTGGAACAATTAATGAAAAGACTAACATCATTAAAAAAGAAAATGCGAATTAGCATTTTTTTTTCATAATACAGGTGCTTAGCGAGCGTGTGTGTGTATGCATGCGTGTGTGTGTCTGTATATATATATATATATATATATATATATATATATATATATATATATATATATATATATATATATATATATATATATATATATATATATATATATATATATATATATGTTTGTGTGTGTGTATGTGTGTGTGTGTGTGCGTGCGTGCGTGTGTGTTTGTGTGTGTGATTACGTAATTGTGATTATGGGAACGAGCTCCATATTCGTATCTTCCCGTCTCCTGGTCGGTTCCATTTTGTACTTAGGGATACTTTTCATACTTGTCTTTAAAACTATGGATTGAGTTAGCATTAACTACCTCCTCGCTTAACGAATTCCAATTATCAACTACCATTACACTAAAAAAGTACTTCCATATATCCTGCAAAGAAGTTTTCTTACGAAGCTTCAAACTATGACCTCTACTTCCAGTGCTAGCCATATCAATATACCAATCCCTATCCACTCTATTATAACCATGAAGGAATTTAAAGACTGTCACCATATCCCCCCTCAATCTTCTAGCTTCGAGTGATAGTAAATCTAATTCCCTCAACCTCTCATCATGACTGAGATTGCTTATTTCTGGTACCAGTTTCGTGGCATGTCTTTTAATTTTTTCAAGCTATGGCACGAGCTTTTTCAAGTGCGGATTCTAAAAGGGGGGTGCATATTCAAGTTTTGGCCTCACATAGGTTACATAAATATTTCTGAACATTTCCTTGTCCATGTGCCTGAAGGCTACCCTTACATTTGATAAGAAGGCATATGCTGCCCTTACTATGCCATTTATACGCATTTCTGGAAAGAAATCGGCCAGTATTTTTACTCCTAGATCTCTCATTCTCTGTCTCTTGAAGTTGTACTCCTGCCACCGAGTAGTCAAGCTTGGGCCTTCTTGCACTTGTAGCCAATCTCATTACCTTACATTTTGAAGTATTGAATTTCATTAGACACTTTTCTGCATACTCATGCAGACTATTTAGATCTTCCTAAAGTTCTCTACCATTGTTCTTGTTTCTTACTTTCTTCACAATCTCTGAATCAGCTGCAAACATATTCATGAATGTATTTAAGAAACTGGTAGGTCATTTACATATACAAGGAAGAAAAGTGGCCCTAAAACTGAACCCTGTGGAACTCCACTACTATCTCTTCTCCATTCAGACACTGAGTCTTACTCTAACCCTCTGTTCCCTTTCTTCTAAGTAAGTTTTTATCCATTTAAAGACATATTCCACCTATTCTAGCCATTGCTTGCAGCTTCCTGAAGAGTCTCCCATATGGGACAGTGTCAAGCGCTTTCTGAAAGTCTAGGAATAAGCAATCTGTTCAGCCCTCTCTTTCCTGAAAAATTCAGGTTACCTCATCATAAAATACTAATAAGTTTGTTGCTGTTAGTCTCAGAAGCCATGTTGTCTCACTGACAAAAAGTTGAAGGATTCCAAGTGAAGAGAGATATGTTTCCTTAGTAGTTTCTTCATAACTTTGCAAATTATGCTGGTCAAGGAAACTGGTCTATAGTTTAGAGCAGTATCTCTCCTTCCCTTATTGAAGATAGGTATCGCGTTCGCTTGTTTCCAGCATCTTGAAATCTCCCCTGACTCCAGTGACTTTTTAAATATGGTATTAGTGCCACTGATTTGAGTTTGTGCATTTTTTAAGTACATGAGGGGATATATCATCAGAACCTGTAGCTTTATGGACATCTAACTCCATCAGCGCTTTGCATGCCTCTGTGGCTGAAAGGATGATATTCTCTAATACATGCCCATTAGCTTCTATCTCTGCAATCTGAGGGGAAGGTATTTTCTACTGGAAATACAGGCCAAAACTCCTTGTTCAGTTCTTTGCAGATTTTTCCATCCGTCTCAGTGATGTTTCCATGCGCTCTCTTAAGCCTTAAAATGTGTTCTGTTACCTTCAGTTTTCCTCTGATAAAGCTGTGGAAAAGCTTGGGATTTTCTTTAGCCCTCTTGGTGATTTGCCTTTCATAGTTTCTCTCTGTCTCTCTTCTTTTGCTAAGGTAAGTATTTCTTGCTCGTTTGTAGGTTTGCCAGGCATTTATGTTTTTCTCTTCCCATTCCTTTTCCAGCATTTGTCTCTCCATTCCTTAGCTCTTTTACACTCATTATGGAACCATTGCGCTCTGGCATGATTTACACCTACTTTGGTGACAGGCATGCAGCAATCTACTATCTTCCCATATTTCTCACAAAAGATGTTGTACATTTCTTGTACAGATTTGTTGTAAAATAAGGTCCTCCAGTCAATAACTGCAAAAAACTTATTCATTTTGATGTAATCTTCTTTCGGGTAGTTCCTCCTCATGTCCTCAATGCCCCTACACTCAGGCAGAACATCTTCAGTGATATACTCCATCAACAACACACAGTGGTCACTCTTTCAAATTGGTGGTTCTTACTCAATATTTTTCAATATCCAACACGTTATCTATGAATACTAGATCGAGTAGTGATGGCTCATACCCACTCCTGGCCCTCGTTGGTTCCAGGGCATGTTGGTGTAGGAAATTCCCTTGTACGCAATCTACGAATCTTGCCCCGAATATGAAGCGTCAACAAGTAAGAGTGAATAAAGTCTATCAACAAAAACAGAACTAAATTAAAAATCCGAAACCCAACAAAAAGTAAAAAAAAAAATTGTCACATCTAATTTAAATGTATTGTATTTGCAATCATATTTTTCACATCGCACTGAAAAAAAAAAACTAACCTATTAAGCAGAAAAGAAAACCTAATGAACAGGAAAAACATAATCCGAAATAACGTAGAGACTTTATCACCTATCATACAAAAGTGGCGAAAATACTACCACTGTACTTGGTGCCGATCACAATCTTGGAACACTGGAGAGGACTTGTGCATGGTCTTACATCTAAAAGTAAAATTTAGAGCCAAAATTAGTACCACTATTCACTAGGCTAATGTGAAACAGCGACTTTTTATAAAAATTGGAAAAGCTATCTCAGCAAGAGGAGGACAAAGAGAGAATTATATGGATGGTGTGACGAGAGTGGCGGGATTGCATCTGAAGCCTGCAGAGCTGTTGCAGTTAACAAGAGACAGGGTAAGTTAGCACTCCATGGTTGCCTGTGTTCAAATGGATGTGGAACGGCAATGGTGATGACACCAGCTTTGTTCCGGTCCCAGTCCCTGATCAATGTAGAGGTGCCGTTAAAGGAAGGAGATCTGCCTGCAAAACTCTGAGTCAGTACCAACAGTGTCAAGGGTAGTGTGAAGCAGTGACCTTATATAAACATGTGAAAAGATGGTGAGAATGAAGAAAGGGGGAATAAGGTACCTGAACTCAGAGCCTGTCCTATGCCTTAATCAATGGAGAGGATTAGTATTAAGATAGACTTGCCCTAAAAGCCTGGATCCAGAATCAACATCAGTATCTAAGTGGCTAGTAAGAGACAGAGAACTCGAATGTAAATGGAAATAGCTGCTAATATAGAAAAGAGAATGCAAATGTAGCAAGGCTTTAGTACAGGTGTTTTAGGTAATGATGTGTGTGTTAAAACGAATTGTGAACAGCTACCAGGGACTGTCTCCTGCTTCCAAAGCTTTGTGAGGATGGTCTCCTTATTCACGAACCTGATTGGTAGATTTTTTTATCGATAAAAGGAAATCCTTTTAGGTCATTGAACATCAACTTCAATATTCATTATAAAATTGAATAAGGTTTTGAACCTAATATCAGAGATTATATTTTTCTTTATTCTAGACAGTGTTTTGAGTACATTCTTCTCGAGTCGCAGAATGGAAACCATATCTAAAAACCAATTTCATGGGCGCTACTTTCAAATTTTGTATCTAAATATTATAAAAGCATATAAATGCACAAAGAAAATACATTAAAAGAGAGCTGAGAGAAGAATGAAAAGATTATTTCTTCCTATTATTCCATCAAGAGAATTGATTTCATGCCTGCGAAGGCATCGTAGGTCAAGAGAAGAAAGCTTTCTTTCCAATTTAAATTCTTTTGGAATTTGCAGCCCTGCGTTCCCCCCTTTTTTTTCTTTCCTTTTCTTTATTTTTCTTTTACTTGTTCTCTTCCTTATCTTGTTCTTGCTCTTCGCGCTCTGTCTTTTTCTCTTATTTATCTCTTATGTCATTTCTTCTCTCTTCTTCGTGATATTTAATTTCAGTATTTCTTTTACTATTAGATTTTCTTTTTCTCTATTTTCTTCTACTTCTTTCACAGATATGATAGTTCGTTCCTCTCCTCGATTTTTTTTTATTTCACTCATTGGGCTCGCCCTCATTTTCCTCTTTCCTTTTATATCTATTTAATTTTCCTTTGGTATCGTTTCCCTAACATTTGATTTCACTTCTCAGAGACATGTGATTGCTAATCGATAGTTTTTTTTTTCTTCTTTTCATCACATTCTATCTGCTATTATGTTCTATTATGATCTACCTAAATAACACATTGATCCTCAACTTTAAGGATTAGAGAACAGAAACAGATTGGTTGAGAAAAATGCAAGATTCGCAAAGCCTTTGTTTTCAGCTTTTCCCATACATATTGGGGTCTCTAATCTTGACTAGCTTCCTCTTCTGATATCTTTTGAGTATATTGAACAATCCTCCTTTGATATCTTTTCCTTCTAATCTTGATTAATTCAGTCAATCCAACTCCTCTGTGTTACTCCATGTGTTCTCTCTCTCTGTCAATGTACGTTCATACATATTGTTTTTTATATCACATTATCTTTTTCTCTCGCAACATGCCATTGCTACTTCTCTCTTCGCTCTAGTGTTTTCTTTGATAATATTTCCCAACTCTTTTTATTCCTCTAATTCTTTCGTTCCTGTTTTTTATCCAAGTAAGTTACGCAACTATTAGTGAAGGTAATGTGTAATATATATATATATATATATATATATATATATATATATATATATATATATATATATATATATATATATATATATATATATATATATATATATATATATATATATATATATATATATATATATATATATATATATATATATATATATATATATATATATATATATATATATATATATATATATATATATATATATATATATATATATATATATATATATATATATATATATATATATATATATATATATATATATATATATATATATATATATATATATATATATATATATATATATATATATATATATATATATATATATATATATATATATATATATATATATATATATATATATATATATATATATATATATATATATATATATATATATATATATATATATATATATATATATATATATATATATATATATATATATATATATATATATATATATATATATATATATATATATATATATATATATATATATATATATATATGCATATATATATATATATATATATATATATATATATATATATATATATATATATATATATATATATATATATATATATATATATATATATATATATATATATATATATATATATATATATATATATATATATATATATATATATATATATATATATATATATATATATATATATATATATATATATATATATATATATATATATATATATATATATATATATATATATATATATATATATATATATATATATATATATATATATATATATATATATATATATATATATATATATATATATATATATATATATATATATATATATACATATATATCTATATATATATATATATATATATATATATATATATATATATATATATATATATATATATATATATATATATATATATATATATATATATATATATATATATATATATATATATATATATATATATATATATATATATATATATATATATATATATATATATATATATATATATATATATATATATATATATATATATATATATATATATATATATATATATATATATATATATATATATATATATATATATATATATATATATATATATATATATATATATATATATATATATATATATATATACATATATATATATATATATATATATATATATATATATATATATATATATATATATATATATATATATATATATATATATATATATATATATATATATATATATATATATATATATATATATATATATATATATATATATATATATATATATATATATATATATATATATATATATATATATATATATATATATATATATATATATATATATATATATATATATATATATATATATATATATATATATATATATATATATATATATATATATATATATATTTTTTTTTTTTTTTTTTTTTTTTTTTTTTATGAGTGTGACACCGGGGCAGACAGAAACTTCTCTCATCAATAAAGGCCCGAGCGCGAGAAAATACTAAGACGAGGGAAAAGAAATAGGTTAAGGACAAGGCAGAGATGAGGTAATGTCACACAAACGAAAACGACGGACAAAAAAAAACGTCAAATTACAGAGGACCCAGAGGTATGGAGGATCAGACCTTGAGATGAAGATAGATCTGCTTTTTGAAAGATGAAAGGTCATAAAGATTAGGAAAGACAGAACAAACAAACAAACAAACAAACATTTATTTCCATTTTGTACAATGGTTATTCAACATTAATAGTAACTTATAAGTAGACATGTAATTAAACTAATAAATAAGAGGGTTAGACATATAGTTAAATTAAATGTAGCTTTCATAGAAAATAATAATGCTGTAATAAAAATGTTAACAATAATGTTAATAATAAAGTAGTAAGTATGCCACTAGATACAGGATCGTTATTATCGGCATCATTTCCATATTTGTTTCCTTACAATGAGAATAATTAGTTCTTAATGAGCAGCAACTATTTGTCCAAAAGAAAGCTATATAGTTTGCCTTTGAAAGCTGTGAAGGAGGATGCATTTTTAAGATGCTCTGGAATATTATTCCAGAGTGTTGGCCCTTTGATAGTGATCATCTTTGAACCTGCTTCTGTGTTTGTTCTGTGAATAAAGAGCTCACTGCTCTGTCTTGTGTTGGTTCCCCTTATATCCCTGACTGTTTTTAAATCAAATAGCCAGCTAGGATAATGATGGTCCAAAATTTTGAATACAAAAACATAAATAGCATAAGCGACCTTATTTTCTGCCCGCAGCCACCCAAGTTTATTGAGAGCTGGTGTGATGTGGTCATATTTTCTTATTCCTCCCAGGGCAACTCGAGCTGCAAAATTAATAAGCTTCTGTATTCTGTTTATCTGAGTCTTAGTGGTAGCTCCCCAAACAGTTGTGCAGTAATTAATGTGACTTAGGGCTAGAGATTCAACAACAGTTATTCGAGTGGTAGTCTCAAAATTGTCTTTTATACGTGATAAGTACATTAATGTTCCTGTAACCTTTTTGCATACTTTATCTATGTGGGAATCAAACAACATGTGGTTATCAAAGTGAATTCCTAGGTTTTTGACTGTTTTGCTAGGTGTGATAATATTGTCGCAAAAATTAATTGTTGTGTTTTCTGGAATTTGTGCTATGTGGAACCTTGAACCATTAAATATGCACTGTGTTGTACTTTCGTTAATTAACAGCCCAATTTCTTGGAAATAGGTTTTAATTTTTGAGAGTGTTTTCTGCTCTTAAAGTTAGCTCTGGGAGATTATTAGTATCACCACTAAGGAGTAGTTGAGTGTCATCTGCATATTGTACGACTAGACAGTCAGAAATGAAAGAAGATAGATCATTTACGTAAATGGAGAAGAGGATAGGACCAAGTACTGATCCCAGTGGAACACCAAATGATAAATTTTTTGGCACAGAGATAATGTTGTTAAAACGTATGGACTGTTTACAATTAGATAGATACTCGCTAAACCAGCTTGGATCAATATTTAAGTTAATACATTTACTTAAAAGAATATCATGGTGTACACAGTCGAAGGCTTTTGATAAGTCTAATAATATAAGCAAAGATATTTTTTTCATATCTATATTATTATATATGCTATTCGTAACTTTAAGGAGTGCAGTTTCCGTCGAGAGTTTTGGTCTGAAACCATGTTGGTTAATCGTTAGTAGTCTATTTGATTCTAAATATGACATAAGTTGGCATGCAACAATTTTTTCTAATATTTTAGAGAAAATGGGTAGCAGGGAAATGGGACGATAGTTTGTCACATCTTCTCTGTCCCCATTTTTATGCAGAGGTATTACATGTGATATTTTCCAAGAGTCAGGAAACTTTTTAGTAACAATGGAAGTGTTCATAATAGTTAGAATATAGGATGCAATCATGGGTAGAGCATCTTTGATGAACTGAAATGGTATACCATCTGAACCATAAGAGCCAGAGTTTCTTAGGCTCTTTATGGTAAGAATTAGGGTAGCAAAATCGATAGGATTTATCTTGAAGTACTCTCTTGTGTTTTCATTGGAAGAATTGTCATTTAAGCAATTACTCATATTCACTGAGTTGATGTTTTCTTGAGTTTTTTCATATGTATTTTTGCCAACGTTAGCAAAATAGTTATTAAAGTTATCTGCTTTGTCTTTCAACTCCGTAATATTTTCATAACTTTCTGAGGTACTCTTTTCATTTGGTATCATGCTTCTTATCACTTTCCATGTTGCTGCTGTATCATGTCTAGAGTCATTAAATTGTTTTTTGTAAAAGTCTTTTTTACTTACACTGATGAGAGATCTGACACGTTTCTTTTCTGTTTTATAACGTTCTCGGAGAGTCATATCATATCTATTCATTTTTAGCTCTTTTTGTATTTGATTTCTGATTTGATTGCCTCTTTGATGTCATTAGTTAGCCAGGGGGCTGAGGGGCGGGTTCTTTTTCTTGTTACAATGGGTGCACAACTATCTAAGCATTCAAGGAAGACTTTTGTTAAAATCTCAACCTGCAAATCAACGTTATCTGTGTATTTAATTCTATTAAGTGCATTTGTGTTGTTGATTAATGTTTCACAAAAGATATCAGGGGAGTAATTTTTTAGACACCGGAATGTCTTGAGGAGAGGCTTCCTTTTGGGCTTGTTTATGTTTAGCATAGCAATGTTCAGCTCGTGGTCTGCAATTGGGCAGGGAACTACGTCCCAATAGGGTATACTTTCCACTTTATTTGTTATTATCAGATCTATAAGAGTCCTAGAATTAGGGGTTATGCGGGTCGGTTTTGTCACTATTTGTGTTAACTTCACAGTGTTGATCACCCTTTTCATTTTGTTATCTGCTGAGAGCAAGTCATCATTAAAATCACCAAGTATGTATAGGGGTTTATGACGCACACAGATATTTCTGAATGTTTCTAGCAGATGATTGAATGAACTGGTAGGTGCTTTAGGGTGACGGTAAACACACCCTACAATGAAAGATGGAAGTTTCTGATACTGCACAGTGATCCATAAATCTTCGAGCTCCTCAGTAGTTTCTAAACCTGTGGTTATTTCTGATGCACTAAGATAATTTCTAACATAAATACAAACCCCACCCCCTCGGCCATGGTCATTGTGAAATATTTTAAACTCTGGGATATTCACATATTTATTTTCAGTTGTAGGAGGAAGCCAAGTTTCATTTACACAGAGGATGTCTATGTTTTAGTCTTTTGTTAGCATTATTATTTCCTCAAAATGAGCGAGCAGGGACTGAGCGTTCACATGTACTAATGTTACATTCTTACCATGTTTCATTGAGGTGGTATCCATAGTCATAGTTGTAGTTTTGACTGTGTGATTCTGCTGGGAATTCATCATTGTAGTGTGTTCTGGGGTTAGCCCATGGATCCTGGTGTCTGTACCTGCCGTTGGATGTGTAATGCTGGTTTGAGTACGTGCCGTGGTATGATCGGGCCTTCCCAAAGTTTGTATGCCTAGGTGAGTGTCTAGGGTTGTAAGAGCCATCACTCCAGGAGAAGTCTGTTTTGCGTGGACGGCGATAAGAGAGGTTTGTATTGTGCCTCTTTCTGTAGTCTCGTGTATAGGGGATTGTTTCATTAGCTCTTTGCTGTTTATTTTGGTATGACTGTAGTTTGGGATATTTTGTAGAATACCCAGGTTGTGTCCATTGTTTGCCCCGACGAAATGGCTGGACAATTATGCCTGTAGGCCATTGATTCAGTTTGTAAGGCACATATTCAAATCCTTTCGATATCGTTATTGCAAAGGAAACCCAGTTTGGTTTGCGAGAAAGCTCCTTAATCAAGACTTCTTCAGAAGGAAGGCCTTGATTTGTCAATGTATTACGTATCTCTCTCTCAAAGGGGTTTCCAGGAATGCGAATATATATTTGAGCTGTAACCCTTGCACTTGCATTATTGGGCAACTGTGGGGGAGAGGACTTCGATGGAATGTTTAGAATAGAGACTGCTGCTATTTTGTCTTTTCTGTTTTCTTCATTATTTTGCAGCTTTTTGCTGGGTTGGTTATTTGTGCTGGAAGGTGTAATTTGGTTGTCCTGGTTAGTGATAGTTGCTGTGTTGTTAGGAGTAGTGGAGATTGACTCTATATCTTCTTCGCTGTTTTGCAACTCTTTACCAGGTTGGTTGTTTGTGCTGGGAAGAATCTTGTTCTGGTTAGTGCCTGTTGTTGTATTGTTAGGAGTAGTGGGGAAGGACGCTGTTGTTTCATCACTATTTTGTAACCTGTTACTGATTTGATTATTTATGCTAGATGGCGTATTCAGGTTGTCTTGATGACTATCAAATCTTTTATCTGGATCTACCTCTTCTTCACTACCACTGTCACATTCGTCTCTCAATGCACTGAAGGAATTGTGAGTAGAGACAGAAAACCTAGTTTGCAAAACCTGAGGGTTGTTGATAGAAGGGACATCATCGTTGTTAGGTGACAGCACTGAACTGAGAGGTGGAGATGTTTCTAATAGGAGTTTCAGCCTAGAATTATCTCTTTTAAGTAGGACAATGTCAGATTCTAGCAAACCCACCTTGTGTTGTAAGGCTTTCACCTTTTCAGCATCAGCTTCCAAAATTTTCACCTTTTCTGCAAGACTTTCTATCATTCGATGTAGGTCTCCTAGGTCGTGTGTATTTTTAGACTCTATGGATTTTACAACCGAAGTGTGAGGTTGAAAGAGTTTGTCAAGTTCACCATTCATTGAGATATTCAGGACACTTGCGCTAAAAGTTATTATGTTTGTAATTATCTCTTTTTTTACTCGTTCTTTTTATGATGTGTTTACCACTGTATTGGGGAAAGAGTTCCACTACCTTCGAAAGCAAAAGTTGACTTGTTTTTTTACAGAGTGACTTTTTTAATTTTTTCCAATTCCCTTCTGATGTCCTCACGTGAATATACGAATATTCTGTCCAGAGATCATATAAACACTTCGGGAAAATTATCAGTATTTACACACGGAAGGTCAGAA
>JAXCGZ010008539.1:2500-20000 GCA_037179515.1 Halocaridina rubra
TAATAATAGCTATAACTATGCATATTTGTGATACTATTGAAAATTGTTTGTATATCTACTGTTCATTTCGTATTACTTAATATTCTACAGCTTATTTCTGATCCGGAGTTTACTGGAGAACTGATTAAAAATGGGCACAAGGTATCCAATATATAATTAAAACTAAAAGAAAAAAAAAATTTCGTTTAAAATCGTTCTAAATTTAATATTCTTTTTTAATTGAGTATATCTTATATTTTCATTACCCTCTTTATTATTGAGTTCATTTTTTATATTAGTTTTCCAATGGCCATATACTGTATATCTTCATTATTCAAATTGATCATTTCACCATGATTAATAGAAATTGGAATTCGGTGACAATGATGCGATTAATGCTTACCTTATAATGATTTAGTATTTCACAAGTCTTATTTACTGTACAATATTATATATATATATATATATATATATATATATATATATATATATATAGAGAGAGAGAGAGAGAGAGAGAGAGAGAGAGAGAGAGAGAGAGAGAGAGAGAGAGAGAGAGAGAGAGAGAGAGAGAGAGAGAGAGAGAGAGAGAGAGAGAGAGAGTGGATCAATAAACTAATTACTCCTTCAATGTCATGAAGAAAAAAAATCAGCTTTGTCGAAGTAGTTATATAGTGTGACCCAGTTTTCCATTAAGTAGTTCAGGGATACTACTTTTTTCATACCTAAGACGTCTCCCACAATTACTGATTAATTTTTCATACAATGTGTCTTATCATTAATTTCAAGATATAAAAGGGATTTAGTGCTTATTATTGTCGTCATATCTCTCTCTCTCTCTCTCTCTCTCTCTCTCTCTCTCTCTCTCTCTCTCTCTCTCTCTCTCTCTCTCTATCTATCTATCTATCTATCTATCTATCTATCTATCTATCTATCTATATCGATCTATATCTCTGTCTAGCTATCTATATCCAACTATCTATCTGTCAGTTTGTATATATATAAATTTATCCATACAAACCTGATTTTATATATCTATCTATCTACCGTCGCTGTCTCCCCCAATCGGGGGATAGCCGACATAAAAAAATAGACAATAAGGGGATTACTTTGCTCTATGGGCAATGACGAGGGAGCTAGCGGCCATTCAGATGGCACTGCTGGAGTGCCACAGACCATCCTCCCGGCTCTTCCACAACCTGCGTCGCTTTATGAATGCCAACTCCCCTACTGCCCCTACCACAGGGCTACTTCTGTAAGATGCAGCCCCGTGGTAACAGCAGATGCCCATCAGAGCTGCGTCACAATCGCTCGCCACTCATTCCTATTCCTAGCACACTCACGTGCTTCCCTCACATCCATCCTCCTATCCTTCAGGGATCTCCTTACTCCATACATCCACCCTAACCCAGGCCTCCCTCTAGCATTTAACCCATTAACTCTCGCATTCATCACCTTTTTCAGCAGTCTTTCATCACCCATCCTTTCCACATGGCCAAACCATCTCAGAACATTCATATTTACTCTGACAGCAAATTCTCTCTTCACACTCGTTCTTTCTCTCACCACTTCATTCCTAACCCTATCCAACCGAGATACACCAATCATACTCCTCAGGCATTTCATCTCAAACACATTTAGTATCCATCACTCACTTACTTTCATACCCCATAACTCTAATCCATACACCACAGTTGGCACAACCACTTTCTCATACAAAACTTTCTTAACATTCGTTTCCAACCCTCTATTCTTCATCACTCTTTTCAATGCACCCAACACTTTACATCCTCCATTCAATCTGTGACACACATCTGCTTCCACTCCACCATTTGCAGCTATAACTGATCAACTTCCTCAAGTGTCTCTCCATTCAACATAACATTCAATCCAGCACCATCCTTATTTCTTGTACACTTCATAACCTTACTTTTTCCCACATTCACTCGCAACTTCCTTCTCTCACACACCATTCCAAATTCTGACACTAACTGACACAGCTTCTCCTCTGAATATGCCACCACCACAGTATCATATGCAAACGGCAACTGATTTAGCTCCCACTCGTTATCACCCCTATCTACCATTCTCAATCCTCGACCACACATTCGCTCATTCACCTCTCTAAATATATATATATATATATATAATATATATATATATATATATATATATATATATATATATATATATATATATATATATATATATATATATATATATGAACTGCACATACATACACTAACAAATGGACACATGTGTATAAATAGGTTAGGTTACCTCTGATGATATTGCAAAATGACCAAAACTGTGGTCCTTTTGCAAAATGCCGAAATATTTAAGGTCATTTTGCAAACTGACCACTGTTTTAGTCATTTTTCAAAATGATTAATTTATTAAAATGACCGTCATATATATATATATATATATATATATATATATATATATATATATATATATATATATATATATATATATATATATATATATATATATAACAAATAAGCACATTACCATATGTGAAAACATGAATCATTTTTACCCCGTCAGGACTTGAACTTGGGACTTATAATTATTAAGCCAAGGCTCTACTAACTACACTACAGAAGGTTAAAAGAAAACAGACCTTACAGCTTATATCTACTATAGTAGGAATGAACTCATTCTATATGAATGCCACTATGTTCATATTACAGTTTCCCCAACCTCGCTCGTGGTTTCGTTTTCGCATTAAATTCAACACCCAATCTCTTTCGGGACCAACAATAACCAAATAAGCATATTGCCATATGTGAAAACATGAATCATTTATACCCCGACCAGGACTTGAACCTGGGACTTATTATTACTAAGCCAAGGCGCTACCAACTACACCACAGAAGGTTGAAAAGAATCAGACCTTACAGCTTATATCTGCAATACTAGGAATGAACGCATTTTCGCCACTATGTTTATGATACAGTTACCCCAACCTCTCTCGTGGTTTCGTTTTCGCATTTAATTCAACTTCCAATCTCATTCGGGACCAACAATAACCAAGGAAGCACATTACCGTGTGTGAAAACATTAATCATTTTTACCCTGACTAGGACTTGAACATAGGACTTATAATTATTAAGCCAAGGTGCTACCAACTATACCACAGAAGGTTGAAAGGAAACAGACCTTGCAGCTTATATCTGCTATACTAGGAATGAGAGAATTCTATTTAAATGCTATAATGTTCATACGACAGTTTCCCCAACCTCGCTCGTGGTTTTGTTTTCGCATTTAATTCAACTTCCAGTCTCACTCGAGACCAACAATAACTAAATAAACACACTACCAAATGTGAAAACAGGAATCATTTTACCCCGACCGGGACTTGTTTTTGGGACTTATAATAACTAAGCCGAGGCGCTACCAACAACACCACAGAAGTTAAAAGGAAACAGACCTTACAGTTTATATCCGCTATACTAGGAATGAACGCATTCTATCTGAATGCCACTATGTTAATATTACAGATTGTCCCGAATGAGAATGGGAGTTGAATTAAATTCGAAAATGAAACAGTGAGCGAGGTTGGGGAAACTGTAATATTAACATATTACATGCATATATATATATATATATATATATATATATATATATATATATATATATATATATATATATATATATATATATATATATATATATATATATATATATATATATATATATGAATCATGTTTTACCCCGACCGGGACTCGAACCTAGGACTTATAATTACTAAGTCAAGGCGCTACCAACTACACACCACAGAAGGTTAAAAGGAATTCAACCTTATAGCTTATATCTGCTATACTTAGGAATGAACGCATTCTATCTGAATGCCACTATGTTTATATTACAGATTCCCCAACCTCACTCGTGGCTTCATTTTAGCATTTAATTCCTTTTAACCTTCTGTGGTGTGTAGTTGGTAGCGCCTTGACTTAGTAATTATAAGTCCTAGGTTCGAGTCCCGGTCGGGGTAAAAAGATGATTCATGTTTTCACATATGTAATGTGCTTGCTTGGTTATTGTAAGACCCAAATGAGATTGGGAATTGAATTAAATGCTAAAATGAAGCCACGAGTGAGGTTGGGGAATCTGTAATATGAACATAGTGGCATTCAGATAGAATGCGTTCATTCCTAAGTATAGCAGATATAAGCTATAAGGTTGAATTCCTTTTAACCTTCTGTGGTGTGTAGTTGGTAGCGCCTTGACTTAGTAATTATAAGTCATAGGTTCGAGTCCCGGTCTGGGTAAAAAATTATTCATGTTTTCACATATGTAATGTGCTTGCTTGGATATATATATATATATATATATATATATATATATATATATATATATATATATATATATATATATATATATATATATATATATATATATGTTTGTGTGATTGTGCATATATATATATATATATATATATATATATATATATATATATATATATATATATATATATATATATATATATATATATATATATATATATATATATATATATATATGGGGCGGGCACAGTATCAAAGAGTAGCCTCACCGTATTCCCTGCAGGGAATACGGTGAGGCTACTCTTTGATACTGTGCCCGCCCCATATATATATATATATATATATATATATATATATATATATATATATATATATATATATATATATATGCACAATCACACAAACTATATATATATATATATATATATATCATATATATATATATATATATATATATATATATATATATATATATATATATATATATATATATATATATATATATATATATATATATGTTTGTGTGATTGTGCATATATATATATATATATATATATATATATATATATATATATATATATATATATATATATATATATATATATATATATATATATATATATATATATATATATATATATATATATATATATATATATATATATATATATATATATATATATATATATATATATATATATATATATATATGGGGCGGGCACAGTATCAAAGAGTAGCCTCACCGTATTCCCTGCGTGTCGTAAAAGGCGACTAAAAGTGGACGGGGCGAGGGGACTGGGAATCCCCCCCTTGTATCAACCTCCTGCGAGACGTCAAAGAAGAAGGGGAGTAGAGGGGAGAATCTCTTCTCCCCAAACTCTAGTTTTGGGGTGTCTAAATGTGTGTGGTTGTAGTACGATAGAGAGCAAAAGATGTGAGATTGGATATATGTTTGGTAAGAGGAGGATGGATGTATTGGCATTGTGTGAGACAAAGATGAAAGGAAAAGGAGAAGTGGCATTTGGTGATGTGACGGGTAGGGTGTCTGGGGTTGAAAGGGGGAATGGATGGTGTGAGAGCGGAGATGTTGAAAGAAGGGGGTGTGACTGCATTGGAAAGGGTAAGGATGTGTATTGTGGCATTATTGCTGAGTGAATGGATGGTAAATCAGGTAGTGGAATGGAAAGAAGTGTCATCTAGGCTGATGTGGGTGAGGACTAGGATAGGAAGAGAATGTTGGGCTTTTGTTAGTGCGTATGGGCCAGGATGTGAGAGAAGTGAGGAAGAGCGGGATGAATTCTGGAATGAGTTAACTAGATGTGTGGATGGTCTGAGTAGAAGGAACTATGTAGTTGTGTTGGGTGACTTGAATGCCAGAGTGAGTGATGGAGAGATAGAAGGTGTTGTAGGAAAGTATGGGGTACCAGGTGGGAATGAGAGTGGCAAGAGACTGTTAGATATGTGTGTGGAGCAAGAGTTGGTGATAGGTAATAGTTTATTTAAGAAGAAGTTAATAAATAAGTATACATGGATGAGAGTGGCAAATGGAATAGTGAAAGAAAGAGCATTGATGGATTATGTGTTGGTAGCAAAGAGCATGATTGGTAGAGTGAAAGATGTACATGCATTCAGGGGTGTGGCTCCTGGGATGTCTGATCATTTTTTGGTTGAAGCAAAAGTGGTAGCAGCAAAAGAGTAGGGAAATAGTGTGGGGGGATGTAGAAGTGAAATAGTGAAGGTGGAAGAGTTGAAAAAGCCAGAGAAGAGACAGGAATATCAGGACAGGTTGAGAGTGGCATATGACAGGGTGAAAGAAAGAGAAGTGGAGGAGTTAGGGGAGGAATGGGGGTTGATGAAAGAATGTTTTGTGGGACATGCAAGTGATGTGTGTGGAAAGAGGTTTGTTGGAGGTGGCATGATGAGGGGCAGCGAGTGGTGGAATGAAGGGGTGAAAATGAAGGTGGAAGAGAAAAAGAGGGCTTTTGAGGAATGGCTGCAGAGTAAAAGTAGGGAGAAGTATGAAAGATATAGGGAGGAAAATGTGGGCACCAAGCGGAAGGTAGAGGAAAAGAAGAGGTTGGCAAATGTTAGGTGGGGACAGGATTTTAGTAGGTCATATGAGGAGAATAAAAAGAAGTTTTGGAAAGAAGTGAAGAGAGCAAGGAAGGATGGATCGAGGATGGAAGAGACTGTGAAAGATGTGAATGGACAGATGTTAAGAGGGAACGATGCAAGGAAAAGATAGGCAGAATATTTTGAGTGCTTGCTGAATGTTGAGGAAGATAGAGAGGCAGCTATAGTGGCAGTGGGAGGGGTTCAAGGGCCAGTAATGGGAGATGAAAATGAGAGAGAGATTACAAGAGAGGAGGTGAAAAGGGCATTGTATGAAGCGAAAGCAGGTAAAGCACCTGGAATGGATGGTGTGAGAGCGGAGATGTTGAAAGAAGGGGGTGTGACTGCATTGGAAAGGGTAAGGATGTGTATTTTGCATTTTTGGATCTGGAGAAAGCATATGATAGAGTTGATAGAGAGGCTATGTGGAATGTTTTGAGATTATATGGAATCAATGGTAAATTGTTGCATGCAGTGAAGAGTTTGTATGAGGGTAGTAGAGCTTGTGTTAGGGTAGGGAATGAAGTGAGTGAGTGGTTTCCAGTGAGTGTGGGACTGAGACAGGGATGTGTGATGTCACCATGGCTGTTCAATTTGTATATTGATGGAGTTGTAAGAGAGGTGAATGAGCGAGTGCGTGGTCGAGGTTTGAGAATGGTAGATGGGGATGATAACGAGTGGGAGCTGAATCAGTTGCTGTTTGCAGATGATACTGTGGTGGTGGCAGATTCAGAGGAAAAACTGTGTCAGTTAGTGTCGGAATTTGGAATGGTGTGTGAGAGAAGGAAGTTGCGAGTGAATGTGGGAAAGAGCAAGGTTATGAGGTGTACAATAAATGAGGATGGCGCTGGATTGAATGTTATGTTGAATAGAGAGACACTTGAGGAGGTTAATCAGTTTAAGTATTTATGCTCGGTTATAGCTGCAAATGGTGGAGTGGAAGCAGATGTGTGTCACAGAGTGAATGAAGGATGTAAAGTGTTGGGTGCATTGAAAGGAGTGATGAAGAATAGAGGGTTGGAAATGAATGTTAAGAAAGTTTTGTATGAGAAAGTGGTTGTGCCAGCTGTGATGTATGGATCAGAGTTATGGGGTATGAAAGTAAGTGAGAGACGGAAACTAAATGTGTGTGAGATGAAATGCCTGAGGAGTATAATTGGTGTATCTCGATTGGATAGGGTTAGGAATGAAGTGGTGAGAGCAAGAACGGGTGTGAGGAGAGAAATTGCAGCCAGAGTAGATATGAATGTTCTGAGATGGTTTGGCCATGTGGAAAGGATGGATGATGAAAGGCTGCTGAAAAAGGTGATGAATGCTAGAGTTGATGGGAGGAATGCTAGAGGGAGGCCTAGGTTTGGATGGATGGATGGAGTAAGGAGAGCCCTGAATGATAGGAGGATGTATGTGAGGGAAGCAAGCAAGCGAGCTAGGAATAGGAATGAGTGGCGAGCAATTGTGACGCGGCTCTGATGGGCATCTGCTGTTACCACGGGGCTGCATCTTACAGAGATTGCCCTCTGGTAGGGGCAGCAGTAGGAACTGGCAGTTGTGAAGCGACACAGGTTGTGGAAAAGCCGGGAGGATGGGGCTGTGGCACTCCAGCAGTGCCATCTGAACGGTCACTAGCTCCCTCGTCATTGCCCATAGAGCAAAGTAATCCCCCTATTTGTTTTCCTTTCTTGATGTCGGCTACCCCCCAATTAAAGGGGGAAACAGCCAAGGTATATGTATATGTATGTATATAATATATATATATATATATATATATATATATATATATATATATATATATATATATATATATATATATATATATATATATATATATCATATATATATATATATATATATATATATATATATATATATATATATATATATATATATATATATATATATATATATATATATATATATATATATATATATATATATATATATATATATATATACATGAATTAACGTTCTTGAGAAAACTTGAAGCATCATGTGATATATATATATATATATATATATATATATATATATATATATATATATATATATATATATATATATATATATATATATATATGTGTGTGTGTGTGTGTGTGTGTGTGTGTGTGTGATTACCTAATTGTGATTACCTAATTGTGTTTACGGGATAGAGCCCAAAGCTCGTATCTTCCCGTATCCTGATCGGTTCCATTTTAGACTTAGTGATACTTAGCATACCTGTCCTTAAAACTATGGATTGAGATAACATTAACTACCTCCTCGCTTAGCCAATTCCAATTATCAACTACTCTTACACTGAAAAAGTATTTCCTTACTTCCTGCAAAGAAGTTTTCTTACGAAGCTTCAAACTATGACCTCTAGTTCTGGAGCCAGCCATATCGAAATATCGATCCCTATCCACTCTATCATAACCATGAAGGAATTTAAAGACTGTCACCATATCCCCCCTTACTCTTCTAGCTTCGAGTGATGGTAAGTCTAATTCCCTCAGCCTCTCATCATAACTGAGATTGCGTATTTCTGGCACCAGTTTCGTGGCATGTCTTTGAACTTTTTCAAGCTTAGCTATGTGCTTTTTCAAGTGCGGATTCCAAAAGGGGGCTGCATATTCGAGTTTTGGCCTCACATAGGTTACATAAATATTTCTGAACATTTCCTTGTCCATGTGCCTGAAGGCTACCCTTACATTTGATAAGAATGCATATGCTGCCCTTACTATGCCATTTATATGTATTTCTGGAGACAAATCTGCCAGTATGTTTACTCCTAGGTCTCTCACATTTTCTGTCTCTTGAAGTTGTACTCCAGCCACCGAGTAGTCAAGCTTGGGCCTTCTTGCACTTGTACCCATTCTCATTACCTTACATTTTGAAGTATTGAATTTCATTAGCCACTTTTCTGACCACTCATGCAGATTATTTAGATCCTCCTGAAGTTCTCTACCATTGTTCTCGTTTTTTACTTTCTTCACAATCTTTGCATCATCTGCAAACATATTCATGAATGAATTTACAGACTCTGGTAGGTCATTTACATATACAAGGAACAAAAGTGGCACTAAAACTGAACCCTGTGGAACTCCACTACTAACTCTTCTCCATTCAGACACTGAGTGTCTTACTCTAACCCTCTGTTCCCTTCCTTCTAAGTAAGTTTTTATCCATTCCAAAACATTTCCACCTATTCTAGCCATTGAGTGCAGCTTCCTAATAAGTCTCCCATGTGGAACAGTGTCAAACGCTTTCTGGAAGTCTAGGAATATGCAATCTGTCCAGCCCTCTCTTTCCTGTAAGATTTGGCTTACCTCATCATAAAATTCTAATAAGTTTGTTACTGTTGATCTACCTTCTCTGAAGCCATGTTGCCTCACTGACAAAAAGTTGAAGGATTCCAAGTGAAGAGAGATATGTTTCCTTAGTAGTTTCTCCATAACTTTGCAAACTATGCTGGTCAAGGAAACTGGTCTATAGTTCAGAGCCGTATCCCTCCTTCCCTTTTTGAAGATAGGTATCACATTTGCTTGTTTCCAGCATCTTGGAATCTCCCCCGACTCCAGTGACTCCTTAAATATGATACTTAGTGCCACTGATATTGTGTTTGTGCATTTTTTAAGCACATGAGGGGATATGTCATCAGGACCTGTAGCTTTATGAACATCTAAATCCATCAGCGCTTTGCATACCTCTGTGGCTGTAAGGTTGATGTTCTCTAATACCGGCCCTTGAGCTTCTATCACTGCAATCTGAGGGGGTGGGGTATTTTCTACTGTAAATACTGACTGAAACTCCTTGTTCAATTCTTTGCAGATCTCTTCATCCGTCTCAGTGATGCTTCCATCCGCTCTCTTTAGCCTTAAAACCTGTTCTGTTACCTTCAGTTTTCCTCTGATAAAGCTGTGGAAAAGCTTGGGATTTTCCTTAGCCTTCCTGGTGATGTCCCTCTCATAGTCTCTCTCTGCCTCTCTCCTTTTACTTAGGTAGTCATTTCTTGCTCTTTTGTAGGTTTGCCAGGCATTTATGTTTTTTCTCCTCCTATACCTTTTCCAGCATTTGTCTCTCCACTCCTTAGCTCTTTTACACCCATTATTGAACCATTTCTCTCTGGCATGAATTACACCTACTTTGGTGACAGGTATGCAGCAATCTACTATCTTCCCATATTTCTCACAAAAGATGTCATACATTTCTTGTACAGATTTGTTGTAAAATAAGGTTCTCCAGTCAATAACTGCAAAAAGCTCATTCATTTTGATGTAATCTCCTTTCGGATAGTTCCTCCTCATGTCCTCAGTGCCTCTACTCTCAGGAAGAATATCTTCAATGATATACTCCATCAACAACACACAGTGGTCACTCTTTCCAATTGGTGGTTCATACTCAATATTTTCAATATCCAACACATTATCTGTGAACACTAGATCAATTAGTGATGGCTCATCCCCACCCCTGGCCCTTGTTGGTTCCATTACATGTTGGTGTAGGAAATTCCCTTGTACGCAATCTAGGAATCTTGCCCCGAATGAGTCCTCACCACTGTGTGGGTCAAGATTTATCCAATCTATCTCTTTATGATTAAAGTCTCCCATAATCAAAATCCTACATTTTTTTTCCCGTGCCATGTTAACAACTGAGTTTATGACTTCAATAGTACCTATGTGACTTTCCTCATAAACTTCAAGCCTATTTTGGTTCCTTGGTGGGTTGTATACAACAGTTATTATAATGCTCTCTGACCCAGTATTTATGCGAACAACAAGAAATTCCCTGAACTCACTTTCTATAGCCAAGTTTATTTCTTCAACTTGAATCCTCTCACTTATGAGCAGTGCTATCCCTCCACCAGTCCTCTCAGATCTTTCAACCCTTAGTATTCTGAAGCCCTTAGGAAAAGCTGTGACACTGTTTATGTCCTCACTCAACTTAGTCTCTGTAATTGCTACTATATCTGCCTTACTGTTGTGAATCCTATCTTTTAATTCTACTGCCTTACCAGCTAATCCATCAGCATTTGTGTATAACAATCTTAATGAGGCCCCATCCCCTGATCTTCTGTCATTATCTTCTTTATCTTGTGTGATTACCTAAGTGTGATTACCTAATTGTGTTTACGGGAAAGAGCCCAAAGCTCGTATCTTCCCGTCTCCTGATCGGTTCCATTTTAGACTTAGTGATACTTATCATACCTGTCCTTAAAACTATGGATTGAGGTAGCATTAACTACCTCCTCGCTTAGCGAATTCCAATTATCAACTACTCTTACACTGAAAAAGTATTTCCTTACATCCTGCAAACAAGTTTTCTTCCGAAGCTTCAAACTATGACCTCTAGTTCTAGAGCCAGCCATATCGAAATATCGATCCCTGTGTGTGTGATTACCTAATTGTGATTACCTAATTTTGCTTACGGGAAAGAGCCCAAAGCTCGTATCTTCCCGTCTCCTGATCGATTCCATTTTGTACCTAGTGATACTTATTATACCTGTCCTTAAAACTACGGATTGAGTTAGCATTAACTACCTCTTCGCTTAGCGAATTCCAATTATCAACTACTCTTACACTGAAAAAGTACTTCCTTACATCCTGCAAAGATGTTTTCTTACGAAACTTCAAACTATGACCTCTAGTTCTAGAGCCAGCCATATCAAAATATCGATCCCTGTCCACTCTATCATAACCATGAAGGAATTCAAAGACTGTGACCATATCCCCCCTCAATCTTCTAGTTCGAGTGACGTTAAGTCTAATTCCCTCAGCCTCTCATCATAACTGAGATTGCGTATTTCTGGCACCAGTTTCGTGGCATGTCTTTGAACTTTTTCAAGCCTAGCTACGTGCTTTTTTAAGCGCGGATTCCAAAAGGGGGCTGCATATTCAAGTTTTGACCTCACATAGGTTACATAAATATTTCTGAACATTTCCTTGTCCATGTGCCTTAAAGCTACCCTTACATTTGATAAGAAAGCATACGCTCCCCTTACTATGCCATTTATATGTATTTCTGGAGACAAATCTGCCAGTGTGTGTGTGTGTGTATAAACGTTCTTGAGAATACTTAAAGTATCATGCGTCTTAAGTATAAATAAATAAATAAATAAATAAATAAATAAATAAATAAATAATATATATATATATATATATATATATATATATATATATATATATATATATATATATATATATATATATATATATATATATATATATATATATATATGCAGGCACACACAGCACAACCCGACTTGCTATCATGATTTATTTTTAATCTTGAAAGTAGTAAATATGGGAGACATCAATCAATATTGAAGAATACAGCCATCACGCTCCACAGGAACCTAGAATCGTAGACGGGTGTTCTCGTGACCATATAAACGGCGGCGATTTTTTTTAACTCAATTTTTTTCGTCAGCTTATCGTTTTTCGTTGATCGACAATAGAATCTCTTCAAAAAATCGGTGGTAGACTATAAACAAATTTCTGACTGTTAACTTCTTAGTCTACGAGAGGTCAGTAGGTCAATAGCTAGCCGTGGTACTCTTTAATAGTAGTCAGTTCTTAATATTAAGTAAAATAAATACACTAGTACATTACGTGATATATATTTCAATAATTTAGGAGACTGTTAAACGATGAACACAAATTTCTATGATCAATTCTCTATACCAGCACCATTTTAGGAAGTCCTCGCTTTTGACCCCCCGCCCCCATTCCCCTTGCCACCGTTTCACTTTCACTCACTCATTTATTAATTACCCACATAACGTCTCTCTTCCGTATTTCTATTCTTTCACCCTTTTCCATGGTATTATATTGCCTTATTAGGGCTGCATAATAGCTCTCATATTATCACTTCTTTATCAGCTAGAAATCCTGCAAGAGTCTTTATGAAAGAATGAGGGTGAATTGTAGATACTTAAAATTGTATTTTAATTGTATTCAACTTTCTGTAACTCTCTCTCTCTCTCTCTCTCTCTCTCTCTCTATATATATATATATATATATATATATATATATATATATATATATATATATATATATATATATATATATATATATATATATATATATATATATATATATATATATATATATATATATATATACCCCCTGAGGAAGGGGGGGTTAAGAATACTTCCTCCGTGTTTCCCTGCGTGTCGTAAAAGTTGACTAAATGGGGCGGAGCGGGGGGATTGGGAATACCCTCCTCTGTATTTTACTTCCCACGAATAGCCAAGAAATGTGGGGGTATTCTGGCAGGAGAGATCCAGCCAGAACCCTAATAATTGGGTCTCTGAATGTGCGTGGCTGTGGTGTAAATGAAAGTAAGAGGGAGGTGATAGGGAGTATGTTTGTGGAGAGAAAGATGCATATACTTGCACTGAGCGAAACTAAGATAAAGGGGAATGGTGAGGTGACATTTGGGAGAGTGGTAGGTGAGATGTCTGGAGTTGAGATGGGGAAAGCAAGAGAGGGGGTGGCTCTGTTATTAAGTAAAGAGATGAATAAGCGTGTGGTTGAATGGAAGGAAGTATCTTCTCGAATAATAGTGGCTAAAATGAGGCTGGGATGCGAGGCTTGGGAGTTTGTGAGTGCATATGGCCCTGACAGTGAAAGAAGTGAGGTAGAAAGAGAAAAATTTTGAATGAAATTGAACGAGTGTTTGGAAGACTTGGGAATGAATGTGAATGTGGTGTTGATGGGATATTTATATGCTAAAGTAGGGAATGAGCCAGTGGATGGTGTAATTGGGAAGTATGGAGTACCTGGTAGGAATGAGAATAGACAGAAAATTATAGAAATGTGTATTGAGAGAGAGCTGTTGATTTTCAATACTGTATTTAAAAAGAAGGATGTGCACAAGTATACATGGGTCAGAGTGAATAATGGAAGAGCAGTTGACAGAGCACTAATGTATTATGTTGGGGTGAACAGGAGGGTGATTGGAAGAGTATTGGATGTGAATGTACTGAGAGGAGCTATTGGTGGAATATCTGACCATTATTTACTGGAAAGTAGAGTGAGAGTGGGAGAAAAGTGGAGAAAGAGGAGAAGTGAGAGAAGAAGAGAGGTGCTAAAAGTGAATGAATTGTATAAGAAAGAGAAAGACTGTGAGTATAAGGCTAGTGTGAGAAATGTGTGGAATGTAGTGAAGGAGAAAGTGGAAGCGGGAGTGAAAGAAGAATGAGGCTGTTTCAAGGAGGTGGTTATGAAGTGTGCCGAGGCAATGTGTGGAAGGAGACTAACTGGTGGAAGTAAAAGGAAAGGTAGTGAATGGTGGAATGAGCAGGTTAGTGCAGTAGTGGCTGAAAAGAAGCGGGCTTACAAGGTATGGTTGCAGGTAAGTAATGTAGAGACGTATGAAAGATATTGTGCAAAGAGGAGGTTAGCGAAGCACATGATGAGGGAGGCAAAGAGAGAAGCAGATGTAAAGTGGGGCAGATGCTTGTCTTGAGAATTTTGAAAGGAATAAAAAGATGTTTTGGAAGGAAGTGAAAAGAGTGAGGAAAGGTGAATGTGGTAGGGAGGAGAGAGTGAAAGGAGCAGATGGTAAATTGCTAGTGGATGAAATAAAGGTGAGAGAGAGATGGGCTGAATATTTCAAGAACCTGCTGAATGAGGAAGATAATAGAGAGGCAGAGATTGTGGCTGTGGAAAACAAATGGAGAATGCCAATGTTAGGCGATGAGAATGATAGAGAAATAACAAAAGAGGAGGTATATTTAGCATTGAGAGCAACGAAAGCAGGAAAAGCACCAGGGATAGATGGGTGTCATGCTGACTGCTTGTCAAAAGGTGGGGAGGCATTAGTAGAATGGATGGTTAGGTTGTTCAATATATGTGTCAGGAAAGGGAGGGTCTCAGTTGATTGGAGGAGTGCATGTGTAGTCCCACATTACAAAGGGAATGGAGATAAGTATGAGTGTAGTAGTTTTAGAGGATTAGTTGTTGAGTGTAGTCAGTAAGGTATATGGAAGAGTGTTCATCAAGAGAATTAGGAAAGGAACCGAGAGATTGATTGGCGAAGAACAGTGTGTGCTCAGGAGAGGAATAGGATATGTGGATCAGGTGTTTGCAGTAAGACAGGTGTGTGAGAAGTTCTTTGAGAAAAGTAGGGACAGTTTTTGGGCCTTTATGGATTTAGAGAAAGCGTATGACGGGGTAGATAGAGAGGGGTTGTGGAGGGTGTTGCGACTGTATGGAATAAGTGGAAGTTTGCTGAATGCAGTGAAGAGTTGTTACATGAATAGTAGAGCATGCGTGAGAGGTGGGAATGATATGAGTGATTGGTTTGAGATGAATGTTGGGTTACGTCAAGGTTGTGTAATGTCGCCATGGTTTTGTAATGTGTATATGAATGGAGTGGTAAGGGAAGTAAATGAAAGAGTATTAGACAGAGGCTTGGAACAAATGGGTGAGGAGGGAAGGCTGTGGAAATTGAGTCATTTACTATTTGCGGATGATACTGTACTTATGGCTGGTACTGAAAATGAATTGAATCATTTGGTGACTGAGTTTATTAGTGTGTGTGAAAGAAGGAAGTTGTGCATGAATATTGGTAAAAGTAAAGTCATGAGGTGCACGAGGAGTGTTAATGTTATCAGATTGAATGTATGAGTGAATGGAGAGTTGCTTGAAGAAGTTGAGAGTTTTAAGTATCTGGGGTCATATGTATCAAGGAGTGGACGAGTGGATGTAGAGGTAAATCACAGAGTGAAGGAAGCTAGTAAATGTCTAGGTGGGTTGAAAAGTGTAATGAGAAATAGATATTTGGGAATTAATTCAAAGAGAAGGATATATTGTGTGATAGTGCCAGCCGCATTGTATGGAGCAGAGACTTGGAACACAAGAGAGGATGAAAGAAACAAGTTGAATGTAATGGAGATGAGGTGTTTGAGAGGTATGATTGGTTTATCTAGAATAGATAGAGTAAGATATGAGGATGTCAGGCAGAGAACGGGTGTTGGAATGAAGCTGTCGGATAGGTTAGATCAGAAAGTGTTGAGATGGTTTGGACACATGGAAAGGATGATTGATGAACGATTAGTGATGAGTGTGGAGTGCAGAAGTGATTGGAGTTAGGTTAAGAGGGAGACCTAGAATGAGATGGATGGATGATGTGAAAAGAACACTGAATGCACATGGAATGTCAGTGGAATAGGGAAGAGTGCGTGCAAGAGATAGGAATGAGTGGAGAAAATTTGTGCATATATGATGCGGCCCAGAGGGATTACTCGCACCTGCTAGCTCAGTGAACTGTGGTGGACGGGTGTGAGGGGAGTTGCCATTTGATGAAGTGGTGGGGGTAAACCAGCTGCGGCTGTCGGGTCTCATTGTAGAATATCCTCGCCTACCTACCATGTGAGTGACCCAAGCAGGATGGAAAGGGGGGGGGGAGACGTAGCAACCCTCTATCCCCAAGGAGCTGAGAGGAGCGGTTGAGGTGTGTATGTGGATTGTGGTGAATGCGCATTTCTTGGCTCGGCCACCCCACTTACAAGGGGAAATGAGGCTTGTGTATATATATCTGTATATATATATATATATATATATATATATATATATATATATATATATATATATATATATATATATATATATATATATATCTGTGTGTGTGTGTGTGTAATCTTCTCGCTTTGATGACATCAGTCAGTACTTTATACTCTTAGTATACAATGTAGGATTCATGACTGAGATGAAATTACTTGTCATATTTCTTTCCTTTAGGAAGTTTTATACTTTTACAGCTTTCAGTTCTCTGCATCAGCAATGCAAGTCTATGATTAATTTATTTCATTTATATACCACATTTGCATATTTATTTACTACTGGGTGCTTGCTTTGTAAGGGCCATTTCAAACAAATTATTCGAAAGCGTTGATAACCAGTTATTGCATGTTTATGGATGATATCCTTATCTATGAGTGTAATGAAAAAGAACTTGTGAGCTGACTATATTGGACTTTTAAAAGCATCTGGCATGCAACTGACGAACTCCTTATGGAAGGAAACTTGCTATGCTTGCCTAAGTTAATGGAAGACCACTTTACAAAAACATGTGTATTAATGCTAAAAATAATCGAGTTTGCTTAAAAATTGACTGTCGGTATCTTAAAAGATGAAAAC
>JAXCGZ010008539.1:25000-27500 GCA_037179515.1 Halocaridina rubra
ATATATATATATATATATATATATATATATATATATATATATATATATATATATATATATATATATATATATAAATGTATATTCTCCCCCAATCTCACTCGTGGATTCAATTTCTCATTTAAATCAAATCTCAATCTCATTTGGGACCAGCAATAATCAACTAAGCACATTACCATATGTGAAAACATGAATTATTTTTACCCCGACTGGGAGTTGAACCCTATCTCTGTATATATATATATATATATATATATATATATATATATATATATATATATATATATATATATATATATATATATATATATATATATATATATATATAAAGGAAATTTTAGTTACTTGCAACACCTGCCAATGCAAGGCTTGTGTTTGTTTATATATATATTTTTTTTTGCGTTATATCAATATTGGATCAATGAAGAGATTTCTATTAAAGATAGAATGGAAATGATTTAGTATCATAAAACGAACCAAGCAGGTGTGCAAAGAGAGAAAGTGATAGATAGATAGATAGATAGATAGATAGATAGATAGATAGATAGATAGATAGATAGATAGATAGATAGATAGATAGATAGATAGATAGATAGAGAGAGAGAGAGAGATAAAGAGAGATAGAGAGATAGATAGATAGATAGATGAGAGAGAGAGAGAGAGAGAGAGAGAGAGAGAGAGAGAGAGAGAGAGAGAGAGAGAGAGAGAGAGAGAGAGGAGGACTTTGTACAGTATATTTTTACTATCACACTCCCCAACCGTGTATTGATAATTGACTTTTATAGACATCCAGCAATAGAAGCAATAGAAGTTTAGTGTATGTGAGATATAGTTAGGGTAATTAGGGTACTTTAGACCAGTTAGGAAAGGAGGTGTAGTTTTAGAGATGTCGTATACAATCAACTAGTCAGTGGTGTAAAAGTAAACAGTTACCCTTTGTAATATTAAATATAGTTTATGAAACATTTACCCTTTATAATTTTAAGTATATTTTGTCAGAGGATTAGTAATATATATTTATGCATAATTTTGAAGTTTAAATGCTTATAATAAAAGTAGTAGTGCAATAGTCGTGAATATATCAAAAGCATTATATCAACAACATGAAATTTATATAGTAAGCTCTCTTGATTTACACGGTCAAACGGTTCGTCGAACGCGGTTCGACAGACAAGTGTTTGAAGTGATGTTCGAACGTGTGAACGGGGTATTTGGTTGTCGAACACGGAATATGTTCGACAACCAAATACTCCGTTCACACGTTCGAACATCACTTCAAACACTTATCTGTCGAACCGCGTTCGACGAACCGTTTGACCGTGTAAACCCCCCTTTAGTAACGACACTTTCCGTCACTTTTATGACCTCATGGAATCTAGAGTAAATAATATCTTTTCATGATGGCATAAGGAGATCAATAAAAACTAATGTTTCAGAGATACTGAATATTTTATCATGATTAATAAGCACCGTAAATACTAAAACAATATGCAATAATAAAAATAGAATAAATAAATGAAGCGTAGCGAAGTTAAATTATTTGTAGTAAATACCATATTTAATCCCACTTAACATATGCTTACTTTTGACACCAGGCTGCATATCTGCCATAAGGAAAAACGATCATACGCCCGTATTTCTGTAGAGAATTTCACCTATCCTTCGTGTATAGATTCAATTAAGTATGCAGTGCGAATATTGACTAACGCCATAGAGATAGATCCCTGGAGATATAGCAAGAAATTATTTTAATAGTCTATAATCAAACAACTCAATCCACTTTGAAAGAGAGATGTCATAGTCAAAGCATTCAGCCAATCACCAAACGACCCACGTCTCTCTCACATAAATGCTACAACATATTGTCCCTTAAATATATAGCAATCACATTGTAATACAGGCTTATTGAAACATTTCATAAATATACAACACATCAATGCACAATCACTTTTGGGTAATTTCGACAATATTGAACTAATGATCAGAGAAAATAACGTGGATATAATGTGTGTTTGTGAAACTTGGCTCCTATCTAATATGCAGTCTGGTTTTGTTGCTATACCTGAGTATTCTTTTTATCGATTTGATGGCGGTAGGGGTGGGGGTGTGGGGGTGTATGTAAGAAATCATCTAACGGTCTCCCTATTAAAGACCCCTGAAGTCGAGCGACCTCCTCATCTCGAAGACATTTGGTTGACTGTTCAGAGTGGGAAATTCCCTTCCTTCATCCTGGGATGTGTATATAGACACCCTCATGCACTCAACGACACCTTTGATTACATCTCCGAGGTATTTCGGTCTGTCTGTTTGAGGAGCAAACCTCTCATTATTATAGGCGACTTCAATGATAATCTTTTTCTTCCTAATAATAAAATGGGGAAATTAATTCAATCCCTCCACTTAAATCAGCTTGTGAATAAAGCAACCCGTATCACCGCTAATTCCTCCAGCCTAATTGATCTTATAATTACCAATACACCTAGTTTTATAGTTCACCACGATG
>JAXCGZ010008540.1:0-31554 GCA_037179515.1 Halocaridina rubra
TGAACTTTTATTTGATATATCCAGTTAGAGCAGCCACCTATTTAAAACCCTGAAAACCATATATTAATGTGGTGTAGCATGGTAGCACGTGTGGCTGTCACAACTAAATGGTTAGAGCACTCGACTTGAGAAACGACAAACAAGTGTTCAATCCCACTGTGGGGCGTTAGGAAGGGTATCCAGCCTTATTTCCTAGAACCAACCTGTTTGGTCTCACCCCCATTTGAATGGGGTTTAACAGTGACACATTAAAAGGGGCATAGAAAAAAAATAAAATGGCAACATATCCATTTAAGTGGTAAATAAGTAATTCAAGAGCAGCTGATCATCTTTTCCAATTTTACCATTCTTTTACCGTTTTTATGTGTCACTATATGTATCCCCATTCAAATGCAAGTGTCCTAACCACTGCGCTCCAGCAATCTTCCAGTTTTACCTGCGTTAACCTAAGTGATTTACTTCGCAAAAAAAAACTCATCATTCAAGATACGACAAAATCGTAGCTAAGACTTTTTCCCTCTACTTTTGCTAATTTTATATATTTCTCTGCAGTTAATTAATCATAAGATTTCTTAAAATACTGGGAGACAAAGTCAATCCAACATATCCCAACCACTTTTCTAGGTCGAATGGCTACCCTGCTCATCAAGAAACACTAATGGCATTGTTACCAGAACGCTTATAAGCTGTAAAATTATTGTAAAACTACAACTGACCAGCCTCATCATTACTTAGCAATTTCTCCAACCTTATCCATGAGTTGTAGTACCTATTTCTCTCATCTGGTCTATCAAATCGAATTACCAGCAGCATAAGCTGATATTTTTAGCAATGTTACGATGACTTGCTTCCTCCATATTCTGAGGGCCTTGTCATTCAATAATGAGGAGTCTAATGATGACAATGTATCCAAGATCATACAACATTATATATATATATATATATATATATATATATATATATATATATATATATATATATATATATATATATATATATATATATATATATATATATATATATATATATATATATAATATATAGAGAGAGAGAGAGAGAGAGAGAGAGAGAGAGAGAGAAATTTTTTTTTTTTGAACTTATATGTACAAACTATTCCACATTATAATCCTGACTGAAAATTAGAAAGTCACACGGTCAATTTTTTTTTTTTTTTTTTTAAGAATGTGAAACCGGAAAAGGCAGAAACTGCCCTCATCAATCAAGGCCCGGGCACGAGAAAATACCAAGATGACGGAAAAGAAAAAGGTTAAGGAAAAGGCAGAGATGAGGTAATGTCACACAAAGGAAAACGACAGACAGAAAAACCAGTCAAAGTACAGAGGACCCAGAGATTAGGAGCACCAAGCTCTGAGATGACGATAGATCTGCTTTTTGAAGGATGAAAGGTCATAAGAATTACGGAAGACAGAAGGAGGAAGAGAGTTCCAGAGTCTGGAGGTAGATGGGAAGAAGCAGTCACTGCACCAACCAATCCGCGAGCTACAAATCTCCACACAGTACCTGTGAGATGAGGCCGCTTGGTGAGTGTTATGAGGCCTCGGCAGTGGAGGAGGGATGCAACTCGCCAACTCATCAGAGCAGCGATGGAAGTAGTAGCGATAGAAAAGAGAAAGGGAAGATACCTTATGGCGAAGAGAGAGAGAATCCAGATTAGAAGTAAGAGAAGGATCATTAATGAGTCTGACTGCCTTAGATTCAACCCTTTCAACAAGGTAAGTATAAGAAGAAGCACCCCAGATGTGTGAGCAGTATTCTAAGCAGGAATGGATAAGATCTTTATAAATTTTAAGTAACTGCAAAGAGGAAAAGTAATGACGAAAACGAAACAAAATCCCCAATTCTTTGGATGAAGATTTGGAAATTTGGATTATGTGATTCCTCCAAGACAAGTTAGAGGCTATATGGATTCCTAATATGTTGATAGAGTTAAGAGGGTAAATTTCGTTAGTTTCGAAGAAAATAGCGTTATCAGGAGGAGAAGAAGATAAAGAGATGGCCAGAAACTGTGTCTTGGAGGCATTGAATTTAACTAAATTTTGAAAGCCTCACTCAGATACTCTCTGCAAATCGGAGTTAAGAATAGAAGAAAGAGTGATACGAGACTGATTACGAGTAACAGATGAAGGTTGTGAAGAAAAGGCAGAGGAAAAGTGAAGGGTAGAATCATCAGCAAAGGCATGAAGAAGAGAGGAAGATGGGGATTGTAGAAGATCATTGATGAAGAAACGGAACAGAGTAGGTAAAAGAACAGAGCCCTGTGGGACACCACTGGTAACAGAGAAAGGGCTAAATGTCGCACCATCAACAACGACAGATATAAAATAGTCAGTATGAAAACTGGAAATCAGAGAACAGAAAGAAGGGGTAAAGCCATAGGCAGGGAATTTGGCCAACGGAGCCTTGTGCCAGACTCTGTCAAAAGCCTTAGAGATATCAAGGGCAATGACAGAGGATTCCCCATAGTTCCTCAGAGAAGATGACTGTACATGAGTAAGATAGGACAGGAGATCACCAGTGGATCTTGCCTTGCGGAAGCCGTACTGGTGATCAGAGATAAGTGAGTTAGATTCAAGGCGTTTCAAGAAGTGAGCATTGAGCAAAGTTTCGAAAACTTTAGCAATAGAGGAGGTTAGAGCAATAGGTCGGTAGTTTGAAGGAATAGAGCAGTCACCCTTCTTAGGAACAGGTTGAACTACAGCATGCTTCCAAGATGAAGGATAGATACTGGTTGACAGAATGAGGCGAAAAAGATGGCAAAGCATGGGAGACAGTTCATCTGCAAACTCCTTAAGAAACCTTGCAGGGATACCATCGGGACCAGATGCCTTGTTCGTCTTTAGCGAACGAAGAACCTTATGAACTTTGCGTGAAGAAAGGATAAGGGAGGGCATAGGGTTAGAGAGGGGTAAAGATTGAGGAATAGGTGCACTGGAATCGTTTATAGAAGAGTTGGCAGAAAAATGAGAGACATAGAGATTGGCTTTGTCAGTGGGAGAGCAAGCTATAGAACCATCAGAACGAATGAGAGGGTGAAAGCTTGAGTTACAGAAGTGTTTAGAGAGGTTTTTGGCTAAGGACCAGAAGCATTTGTCAGTGGACGAGGAGTTAAGGTCATCAACTTTCCTTCTTATAAAGGAAGCCTTAGACCTTCGAATCTGAGTAGTACAGCGATTCCTAGCTATAGTTAAAGCAGAGCAAGTTAAATCAGAAGGTGAGGCTTGGTAAGATCGATGCACCCAATTCCTAGCCAGGGTAGCCATGGAGCAGCCACGGTTAAACCAAGGTTTAGGGGGAGAGAAAGTTTTTGTAGAAGAGGGGATGTACACCTCCATTCTCGCGGTCATGATCTCTGCAACTTTTAGAGCTACCTGATCAGAGTTGTGGGACCGAAAGCAGTAGTCATCCCATGGGAAGTCAAAGAGGAAGTTACGTAAATTTTCATGTTGGGTACGCTCAAAGTGCCAAAGGCGGTGCTGAGTAGGATGGATTGGTGAAGGGGGAGCGAAAATGAAAGAGACTGAGATCAAAGAGTGGTCAGATTTACCAAGAGGGGAAAGCACTGAATAAGAGTAGTTTGAAGGGTCAGAAGTAAAAAATTGTTCAAGAGTGTTTGCAGCATGTTTGTGACGATCAGGAATGCGAGTAGGATGTGTGATAATTTGCTCCAGATCGTAAGTAATAGAGAAAGCAAGGGCCTAACTTCCTCCCACGTCAGCGTGAGAAGAATGAAGCCCCTCACTGTGGTGTACATTGAAGTCTCCAACGTAAAGAACTTTGGAATGTGGGTGAGAAGATAGCAAGGACTCATGGCACGAGGACAGATATTCAAAGAAAGACACAAACTCATTGGAGTTTGGAGAACAATAGCAGAAGTAAAGGAAGATAGTGGTAGTGGAGAGATAGACTTTTAGCCAGAGAATATCAAAGTCAGGAGATTCAAGGTCCATGAGCCTCGCAATAGGAGTGTTAGTGTTGAAGTAGACAGAGACCCCACCTTTGGAATGAAAACGAGTAAAGTATACAGATTAAAATGAGAGATTTGAAATGGGTCAGTGGAAGCATGTATAGACAGCTGGGTTTCAGATAGGAGGAGGAGGTTAGGGAGGAAAGTACCTAAGTGCTGTTCCACAGGCAAAAGATTAGAAGTCAGTCCACGAATGTTAGAACAGTGAAGAGTGAAAGAAGCAGATCTATTGGGAGGTGCAAGGTTAAGGGCAGAACCATTCTACCAACAGGCGTGTCTGCCCTCATGCCAATAGTGGAGTCAATATGATCCCCGGAGATTCTTCGCACCCCTCTATGCCGGGTACTGGAGGCCATTAGCTGTGGACCTTCCATAAATAATAACAAATGTGAGGAAAAAAAAAAGAAAAAGAGACAGATGTGGGGAATGTTGTGACTTGTCAAATGTAATGGAATAGCAAGATATGTTTAATGAATATGCCAGAATATTCAGTGTAGATGTGGGCATGAGGAAATAACCGTCCTGAAGGAAGACTCAATCCGGAACTGTCTGGACCTGTCCTAGTTGCATCAACGGGCGGCTGGTGCAATGGCCATCCTACTAAGATCCAGGCCAACAATAAAAAATCCAGTGTTGTGCATTTATATCATAACTATGAAACAATACATTAGAGTAGATTCCTTGAGACTTAAGCAGATCAATGCACCCTAACCACCTAAAATATGTTTTAAATACTGAGAATTACTTTCGCTGCAAGTTGAAATAACTGCTTTCATAAATCACAGAATCATTAGAATTAGTATTTCTACAAGCAAGAGATATAAATGAGAAAAAGGAAAGCTAAGGATTACTATCCAGTGAACTTCATAGCGGAATTTATGCTCACATATATTCCAAACTCAAGTTTATATACGAGAGGTTCATTTATAAAAAGACTGCCCTACATAATAATGAAATTAAATCAGATTTATCGTTTCTTGAGAGAAGCTTTCTCTTCTGTGCATAGAAAATATCAACTGCCAATAAAAATAATCAAAAGTCTTTTTAGGAAAATACAAATTAGTCTTGAAGATACACAATTTCTGTAATAGACTGTGTAATAAGGACATCAAACATTATACATAAGCTTCTACAGTAAGCTATATACGTATATTTTTCTGACTATAAACACATTACATAAAGTCTAGAAGTTTATTTTTTAATTTGATACCTTCTATACTAAATACAGTTCATTATCATTAAAACTATTTTTGTACGTATAAGAGTATACATATTGGTGCTATGTAACAACAGAAGTTATGAAAATAAGATTATGTAGTCTTATGTATAAAAAAAGATAACAACTTATGCAACAATTGTCTAAGAACCTTGAATGTCAGTCAAGAGTATTAATATCTTAATAAGATTTTGTTTATATAAAAGAGAGAGATAGAGAGAGAGAGAGAAATCATTAAATTCCTGTAGATTATACTTATCAGTAAATGTAACCATAATGAATTATCAGAATTAAATTCCATTATCAATTGATTTATCAAGAAGGCATACATCAATCTCTCTTTCTTTCCCTCAATTTTGTCTATGAATATCCCAAGTAACTAATGAAAGAGGCTCGTTATTTTCAAAAATAATTTTATTTTGCATAATAACAAGTCATAACTATGCTAAGACAAAAAAGTAATCCGAATATGACTAAAAAAGAAATTTATTTATTTCCTGTCTAAGATAATTACATGAAAGTACCCACAAAAACAACACTCCTTTACATGCTGTCAAAAATAATTTCAACAAAATCCCTACAAAAATCACATATCTTTTTATTGTCAAAAATATTTACAACAGTCCCCACAAAAACCACTCAACTTTCTATCCCGTCAAAAATGACTTTAAGAGAATCCCCATAGAGACTATTTAACATAAACAGTGACTGAAGAACTGCTCTGAGAGATATAATTTACCATTGTTTTTACAGTACAGTTGTCTTCCAACTTATTGTGTCAATTGTTTCCAACACACTCCAAATTAGTTAAATATCGCCTGTGTTCAAAACCCTCCTGTAACTGGTTTAGTCTTTGGATATAAAGTATTCCAAACATCCAATAAACTTTAAATCATACATGGATTACTGTGCTATACTTAAACTTTACCTAATATAATATCAATTTACGTACAAGCAGCACAGTTATTGCTAAAATGTATATCATTAGGGAGATAATTTTCTGAATATTTCATTTTTGTTTCTATAATTTTGGAACGTGTATGTTGAAAACTGTATTATCAAAATTGCTTAAAATGAAGGACAACCGCACAGGTAACTACAGACATCTTTTTGGCAAATAAGCAAGTGCTATAAAATTAAATATATTGCAGTAACAGCATCTCCTTGACCCCTCTGAGTAATTAATTGAAGTTACAGATTTACTCAGTAAAAAAAAAAAATAGACTGGAAAAAACTCTCTTTACTCTATATAGCAATACAGAAGCTCCCATACTTATGAACAACTGAGTTACGAACATTCACAGATAAAAACAAAAACATATCCATTATCTACACATGTATTAATGTATGTTTTAGTGTACTGTACTGAATTATTACATTTTCATTACTATATTAAAATTCATTAATACTGTATTCTTTATGTTTTATGTGGTAATTAAATGTCTATAGCCTGAGTACTGTAAAGTACTGTATATGTATGTACTGTACAGTACATTTTTTACCTAAACACAACTTACGATTAGAATCTGGAACTTAACTCGTTCGTAAGTTGGGAAGTGCCTGTAGACACTAAACCATGATCACAACACTTGAATTTTTCTTTTTCAAGCAAAACTACTTAATATATTAGCTTTAAAAAAATTATATATAGTTATAAATAAATACATTAAGCACTAAAGAAAATATAAAGTATATTCATGAATGCATTCATTACAACATATTAATGACATACAGTTAGTGTTTCTGAAAAGAAAACTAAAAAATATGTAACATATCAACCTCCTAATAATACTGAATATTCAGAGAAGAGAAGAGAAGAGAGGAGCCTGCACGTGAAGTAAAAATATGATTGCTCCTACGTGCAAGTATTTTTTAATGAACCTGTTTCCAAAAGAAGTACATACGTACACACTTACACAATGGCCCCAAGTCCCCTTGTAGGGAGGATGGCCAAGTAAAAGAACATACATTCCCCAGCAGCTAATATACCTAGATTGCTCCTTATAGCTTCTAGGGAATAAATGGTTCCCACAATTCCCCCCCCCCCATGAACCAGCTTGAGTCAACTACAGGCTAAGTGGGCAAGGACCTACTGTCTTGGGCCACATAGAGGCACAATCGTAAAAAAATCAACATAAGGAAATCAAGCTTTCTTGCTGACAATACCAAAAAGAGCTATCTGTAAGATAATTCCTGAAGCAGCGTTTCTGCTTTAGCTCTACCTCCAGAGTATGTGAAAGTAGTATAGAGAATTCACCAAATGCTTCTTCACTGCTGTTGTTCTTATTCCAACTACAGGAGAGTAATATCAATCATAAAATTGGAAAATATCCAATAAAACTCCAATAATAGCAAGAAAATATTTATTTCAGCCTTGCTGGTGTTATCTTAAAGGCTGAGAGTTTTAAAGAGATATTTGTGCAATAACACGAGTACTCAAACTGTGTGATAATAAATATGGAGCCAAGAGGAAAAGTGATGCATAGTTTTGCAGTTGAATACAAATAGTGGAGAAGCATGAATACAGTATGTGAATATATGATACCATATTTTGTAAGAAAAGGATTAATCATTGTGTATTTTTATTCATAGAGATCACAGTGCAAAAGTAAATATTAGGCAATAAATATACTGCATTAGGAGAGGAATCCAGCCTCAATTTCTCAGCTCCAACCTGTGTCCACCACATCTGAATATCACTTTCAATCCCCATTCGAATGGGGGTAGACATAGGTTGGAACTGGGGAATTAAGGTATGATGGCCTTCCTAATTCCCTGCGGTGGGCTAAAACATCTGTTAGTTACTTCCCGAGTCGAGTTCTAACCACTGGCCAACAGCAGAGCCCCATGCTATAGACACTTAAATATCCATATCTAGCAAAACTCAGAAAAGGAGGGTAGCCTTCTTCACACAATACCCTATACCTACTTAGTGTAAACACAAAACAAACTTTTCAATATCAAATATGTATTCAGTATTTCAAGTCAACCTCTCAATAACAAAAACTGAAAGCAGAAAAGAAGACAGCAATATATTCAATACCTGGTAATATAAATGTAGTTTTTACTGTTATATGCAGATAAAAATGGGTCTAGTTGTGGCCCAAAATATTAAACAGAGAGTGCAGAAGATAAACCAGTGGATTATTCTCCATCCTGTTTTCCAGTTTATAATCAGCATATGCTCAAGCCTTTCCTGTATATTAATATGCATGATATACTTTTCTAAATATTTTTACTCAAAATCCATGATAAAGGTACAACTTTTTCACAACTTACTGGCTTTATACTGTTCTTTCAAACAAATGTAATAAGTTTCTTCTAATAGTATGGATCTTGTAACATTATGTTTGGCAATAATTAATACAAAGACAAGCAATGGCAAAAGCAGTTTGACTGCAATGTATGCTGATGATAACTGTAAACGTAAATCTCTGTGCTCTAATCAAACCTCTAAAGACGTTGGGAAATATGATTATATTCCCAGTAATGGGAAATTTCATTATATCTCAAAGACGAAAAATCAATAAGCATTCAATTATAACAAGAATATTTTAACATCTTAATGCTAGGGTATAAAGAGACAGCAGTAGTGCAGTGGTTAGTGTTTGACTCGGGAGGTGACAACCCCATGTTCAAACTCACTACGGGGTTTACGAAAGGGTATGCAGCCTTTATTCTCCAGCTCCAATCTGTCTGCATCCTTCCCTATTTGTATGGGATCAATAGTGATAGATGAAACAAAAAGAAAATGTGCTATGGTACTATATTCTATCTATAATGAGTAGCAATACAAAAGACTGGCAAGACAGCAATGCAGTCTAAATTAATATTATGAAGTAATGGAAAAGACTGCATTCTCCTCTCGCTATGGTCAGAGTGCTTAACATAAAAAGAACTTATTTAAGTAAATACCCCATATACTGTACTTACAAGAGGGCTGAATTACCTGAATGGTAAAGTGCAAATAGTTCAGAGGCGATTAATAAAGGCTTGATCCCACAGCCGGGCATTAGGAAGGGCATCTAGCCCTAACTCCCCAGTTCCAACATGTCAAGTGCCCACCCATCATTTAATGGGGAGCTAATATTGTGACACATAAAACGAAACCCAATAAACTTACATGACATGGTTATCATAGCCTATATCTGAAACTGGTGCAGACTAAACAAAATTGCCAATTCAAACACTAATCTCTAACCTTAAAGTGCATGTAACAATTTATCTAAAGTAATGAATACATTAGTTAGTTTTGGAATAGATGACTATCATTGCTATATTAACTAATGGTCCCCTTGCTCGAGAAGAAAGCACATGAACATTGCAATGTATATTAACCCTCAAAGGCCGGGCAATCTACAGAAAACATCCTCCTTTGACAGATTAATTACACACTAACGTTCACCCGCCCACAGCACTTTATATATCACTTGAGGGAGAAAATAGATACCACACAGACCAGGAGACATTGGCATGCTACGCCAAGTGTTCTAGCGCCCATTTTGTTTTGAAAAAAGCCGACCGGTCTGGTGCGGATGCTAGCGTGATGACGAGATCTGCTCTTAAGAGGCTAATTTCGTACAAGTCATTCAAACACTAGTTATACTGCTATGGTATACTTTTGGCTGTTTTTGTGTCATTATTCATTTCCATCCAAATGGGGGTAGACACACAAAGGCTGAAGCTGGGGAATAAAGACTGGACACCCTTCCTAATGCCCTGCAGCCGGTTTGCACATAGGTTTGTCATTTCCCGAGTCGAGCACTCTAACCACCTCACTACCGCAAACTCCAAATTTCAAAATGGCATGTCATGCCTGAGTAATTATCACATCGATGGTTGTTCATATCCTGATCATTAGAACAAAAATTCATCTAGCTGTAGTTTTAGCTTTTACTATTGACTCTAAATGTTTTTCTCTGAAAGAATCCCCAGCTTCTTTGTTCATTTCCGTTATACGTTGATTATGGTTATTTCCATATACCACGGGGTGCTAGGAAGGTTATCCAGCATTAATACCCAGGCTCCAACCAGTCTGTGTCCACCCCCTTTCTAATGAAGATTATTACCGACACAAAGCGGCAAACATCAACAACAACACAAAGTTATCAAGCTTATAGTTTATGCTTTCAGAGAAAAAGCTTCAATTTCCAACATTCAATAACAGGTAATAAATAAAGTCTTTGTGCAACTACTGTGCAAATCATATGTCGTGTCCAACCATCTTATTTTCTAACAAAAGTGACAATACAAACAATTTTCAACTAGTATATTAAGAAGAGTATATATGCCAAAATAAACAACATAAGAAAATATCTCTAACAAAACATCTAAGAATATTGCTTAATATGAAAGTGTATCAGCATCAGAAATTTTTACTAATCCAAGCACAGATACCGTAACTTAAGCCAATTTTTGGACCGCGAGCACAGTGTTTTAAGAGTTCTACTCGAACCCACTCCTGGGCTATCAACCTATATACAGTATTTCCAGCTCCAACCTGTCTGTATCCACCCCATTAATATGGATTTAAATATTGACATTAAATGGTAGATAACAGCAATTTATACTACTGTTGATTTTCCAAATATAAACTAATACATATACAAAAAAGACCTACTTAAGAGCGAGTCAAAGATAATTAACAATGATCTCTGGGGGTCTTTGTTACCGTGGTAAACAGGGTTATCAAGTGCGAATCTTAAATATCCTCTGTTGATTTCACAAGTTCCAGGATATAAAAAAAAAAGAAAATTTAGCCGAAAAAGATACTGCTATACAACACACCTACATCAATACAACACAAAAATCTTCAAGGACGTCATAGCTCAAGCTTACAGCACACAAATAAGTAAAGAAGAGTAATGAAGAAGGCATAAATACTTGTATAGAAGTGTACAGTTTGCTGTTTTATGTTTGACTAAATCCCTACTTGAATGGGGGATTGGACAAAGACAGGTTGGAGCTGTGTCTAGAAGTATACTAGCAGTGGCATAAGATGGTTAAGGCAAGAAATATCTCCCAAAGACTAAACGTTCATAACTATGGAGATAACTTGCTCCCCAGAGAAAGTACGGACCTTGCTATGAAAAGTAACTCGAAGAACTCCAGGTAAAGTTGAACAGCCCCTTAAATTCCTAAGTTGTTAGGCAATTGGCTTTGTAATTGTGAATTACCCTTCTTTACAAGATCCGAACAAAAAAGCACTGTCAATGAGTCTGCACTACTGACCTTTCATGATATCACATTTACTCATTTTGATAAATCCATAAGAGACACTAATATAAAGGCACACGTCACTGACGATTTGAAAGCATGTATAACATTCGCAGTACAACAAACTTAAAAAACAACAATTTACATGAAATTTACATATCCACACCTTAGTATTACTCATCATTTCCAAATACTTTTTCCGATGTTCTACCTCCTATTGTCAGGAATCGAACCTGGGATCTGTAGAATAGGAGTCCATAGCTTAGTGTGTTGAGCCACATTATACTAGGCTGTAGACTCCTGTTCTGCAGGTCCCAAGTACTAAATCCCGACAGTAAGAGGAAGAATATATGGAGAAAATATTTGGAAATATTGAAATGCGTAATTGCTCTGCATTGTTCCAACAAATAAATAATAATAATAATAATAATAATAATAATAATAATAATAATAATAAGCAACAATTTGTTCTGAACTAATGAATATGTACATATACGCTACTCAAATTAAACTAAATAATGCATATTACTATATAGCTGTTTCTTATATCACATATTAATAAATATTAGAATACAACAGAAGACAAATGCTAAATTAAGCCTTTCTTCACGAAGGATGAAGAGAATGGTCAGGTAGAAGACGCGCCAACAAAGATGTTAGGACCAATAGAGAAGACTGAAGACCTGGAGCTTGCTGCCCTTGCATCCAAACGGAGCTGTACACTTCCCGGAGCGCTAACACCCTGCCAGTGCGTGTAAGTCTTAATTCATGCATGGTTTAGTATTAAAATAATCCTCTACAAGTTATCACAAACAGACAGATTATCAGTACGACCTGTATTCTAAAACTACATTGTATGTAATAATATCTAACTACAAATACTTGGCCTTATACAAAACTATACGTGTTTGGTCTTTAACTACTCATAATGTCATTGTGCTTCTTAATTAAATATAACATATCATTTAGAAATGTGATGACTACGTATTTTGCCAGTACATTGTAAATTAATGTACTGCTAACAATGCATTCCCACATTTATATAAAAGATCTGAAAAGTACTATAGCCACAGCTACAAAAACAATATTATATTCGATTTATATACATCAGCTCCTCTGTATGCTATTATACACCCAAATGCTACTTACTACGCTATTTTCTCTCTCAATATGTTTATAACAATTTGCCCATGCATAAAACCATATCATCCACTCACTTGTTAGCAAGGTCTGTGCGTATTGTTGGTGGCAGATTTGCAACACCAGGGTTGACCACAGCTACACCCATATTACTCCGAGGATTTGTGCCCACTGTCACCAATGCTCGGCCAAGTCTGTAAAGAAAATGCTTTCCTAATTATTTCTCCTCTACGATAACTTAAAAACAATAAACACCATAACATCAGTCACAGAAAGTGGATTTATTTTAGATTATCTGACCAAAACTTGACTCTTTTCATTCTGCTACTCTGATTTTACTAAAGTCTCCTCTCTGCAATGCTGTGTCATGAGTCATATGATGCAAACTGGCTTCTGTTCCATGCTTTTCAAGTTTGGCTACAAAAAGTTGTATGTATTTTCGTTCCTTGAAACTATGCTGGAAGAACAATTACTAAGACTATGCTATATACAGGGGTCTTTTGAGAACAGGCATTGGTTTAAACCTATTAATATATGAAAATGCATTTGCAAGCCGTTAACAATTTATACATTTATCTTAAAATGTTCATCATAAATTAAGCTAACTAGTTATCAGTCTAGTGTGGCTTTAGGTACCAAACGTAATGGCAAATTATAGAGGGCAATGCCAGTAATTTATCCCCTAAAATAATGCAAGTTTTTTGTAAAGAAAAGAGAGAGAGAGAGAGAGAGAGAGAGAGAGAGAGAGAGGGAGAGAGAGAGAGAGAGAGAGAGAGAGAGAGAGAGAGAGAGAGAGAGAGAGAGAGAGAGAGAGAGAGAGAGAGGAGAGAGAGAGAGAGAGAGAGGAGAGAGAGAGAGGAGAGAGAGAGAGAGAGAGAGAGAGAGAGAGAGAGAGAGAGAGAGAGAGAGAGAGAGGAGAGAGAGAGAGAGAAGAGAGAGAGAGAGAGAGAGAGATGAGAGAGACGAGAGAGAGAGAGAGAGAGAGAGAGAGAGAGAGAGAGAGAGAGAGAGGAGAGAGAGAGAGAGAGAGAGAGAGAGAGAGAGAGAGAGAGAGGAGAGAGAGAGCGAGAGAGAGAGAGAGAGAGAGAGAGAGAGAGAGAGAGAGAGGAGAGAGAGAGAGAGAGAGAGAGGAGGAGAGAGAGAAGAGCGAGAGAGAGAGAGAGAGAGAGAGAGAGAGAGAGAGAGATATATACATATAAAAAAATTTAACAATTACCTGCAAGCAGTTAGAATCATATCCATTGCTAGATGTAGTTCCAATGTAACCAGAGATGCCAGCGGCCAAGGAGAGACCGCTGCCTCTTTTCCTATTCCATGCGTAACTCCTCCATTCATCACCGAGGAAGAGGTGCGTTCTAGCATGCTGCTACCGCCTTCACGGACGACTTTTCTCACATGACGCATGACGCTCTGAAACAAAAGATACAGCAGGAACTAAGAGTAATTGCAACAAAGTTGTTGTTGCTGTTTCCCATTATATGTGCCATTATTAATCATTATGTGAATCCCATTATATGTGCCATTATTAATCATTATGTGAATGGGATGGGGACAGACAGATTATAGCTGGGAATGAACGCTGCATGCACTTTCTAACGCTTCGCGGCGGGTTGGAACACGGGTTTTTACTTCCCAAGTTGAAAGCTCTAACCAGTGCACTACAGTGGTCCGTAGTACTTGTGAAGCACATGGATATAAAGGATATTGAAAAATTAGTTACAATGTAAAAGCTTTTACACTGGTAATTTGTTAAATGTATTTCTTTGTAAAACTCTTCATATGAATATAGATGCTAACAATATGAGAAAACAGTTGTAATTTGCCATTTTATGTGTCATTATTAATCATCATTATGGGGGTGAACACAGATAAGTTGGTGATGGGGAATTAAGAAAGAATGGATGACCTTCCTAATGCTTGCAGTACTTGTGAAGCACATGGATATAAAGGATATTGAAAAATTAGTTACAATGGAAAAGCTTTTACACTGGTAACTTGTAAAATGTATTTCTTTGTAAAACTCTTCATATGAATATAGATGCTAACAATATGAGTAAACAGTTGTAATTTGCCATTTTATGTGTCATTATTAATCATCATTATGGGGGTGAACACAGACAAGTTAGAGATGGGGAATTAAGAAAGGATGGATGACCTTCCTAATGCTTGCATTGGTATCGGTTGCAGGTCTGTCACCTCCTGAATTGAGTGCTTCAACTACTGTGCTATTGAGGATCCTATAATATACTTAAATAGTAAAAATATCAAAAGTGCTCACAGTAAAAACTTCAGGTGTGAGGTTATCCAATAAAAGGTTATCAGGATCAGCAAGGAGCTGATACAAGGCAGAACCCTGAGATGTAGAGGGAAGATCAACCATGTCAGTAGCAGGTTGACCCCTGACCATTCGCGTGACCCACGTCTCACAGCGGCCCAATTCTACCAAAGCTGATCCCATACCGCAAGTTGGTATTCTCATGAGATGAGTATCTATTAAGGCACCCACAGAAGAATGAACATAATCCTGTCAAGATATATATATGTTTACAAGCTTATTACTAAAGTATATGTAATACTGCTTCATATTCTATCTGCAAGGCATGATATGCAGATGTTTCATTTATCAATCTGTAGCCATATATGCAACTAATAAAAATATTCAAGGTAAAAAAAAAAACTATAGTGTCCCTATAATGGTTTAAGTCATACAGAGAGAGAGTGAGTGTGTGAGTAGCTTGTAGCAAGGCAGTGATAAATAGAGCACAGCCAAGAGAGCTGCTGCCAGGCTCACTCTTACGGTATGTACCGGTATGTGTAAAATGTCACTATTATATTCATTGAAAAGTTGCTGCCTCTCCATCACACAAACCTACACTTAGACTTAAAATACCATAACAATGACATGACAGGATTATAACATACCCAATGCGTATTATGGTTCCAGGAGAGGCCGGCAGCCACAAGAATGGGAGGCCAAGCAAAGATTAAAGGGGTAAGGGCAGCACTGCTTGACCAGTGGGCAATAACAACTCCACCAGCTCCTCCTTCAACCCCACTCACAACTCCATTATACACATTACTAACACCTGCTTCTGGCCATCTGAAAAAGAAATCGGTTATAACAGGGTTACTCATTCTTAAAATATGGGGACTGCTGTAGCGCAACGACTAGAGCACTCAACTTATGAAGTGACAAACCCGTGTTCGAGCCCACCGAGTGGTGTTAGGAAGGGTATGCAGCCTCAATAGTTATCTAAGCTCTAACCTGGTTGTATTTACCTCCCACTCATCAAATGAGGATGAATAGTGGCAAAGAAAAAACTCACTCATACTACATGAATATAACTCATAACTTTAAATTGTTTGCAAACAGAATGAATCACACAAGTGAATTGGGTGGCCAATTATGAATAAAATTCCGTGCCTTAGTAACATTTGCACTGCAATTTTCCTAAGACTCTTCTTGAGTTTTTACATGGACCACTGGCTCCTTCATAACTAAAACAAAAAAGGTTTCGTGAGTCATGAGCTCCTTAACATTACAATAGCATAGAATTTGAATCTGGAAACAGCAGATAAAAAGCTCCAAGGAATAACATTTGCTAGAATGCATTCAACTACATTAAACTAAAATGAGAATTGTTCTCTACAGTACAGAAAAAATCATCTTGGTATACAGTATATTCCCACTGAGAGAGGGATAAGAATACCCCTTCAGTGATCCCCTGTGAGTCGTAAAACTCAACTAAATTTGGAGGAGCAAGGAGAATGGAAATTCTCTCCTTTGCATCTTCCTCCCAGAGAAAAACATTTTACTTTGAGGGATTATGGATTTTATATTTAGATATAGAGATACTGTATATACTAGATGATGATAATTTCAATATCTAACATTGTAATAATTAGGTAAGACATTGGTATGATGAGAATGTATAATACTGAAGAAGTAATGACATCATCTCAAATGCAGTACAGTATATTTCTTTTTATTAAACTTCTATTCTGTTACTGAAAAAATTATGGAGACAGTGTTCCCTTGAGCATTACAGATTTTCTGTAGACAAATCTATCTGTCTCTGTGCAATGATTGCAATTTCCAAGCATGGGGATGGCCTATTCAAAGCACACACCCAATCACCAGGAGACTCACATACCAAGCATGGGGATGGCCTATTCAAAGCACACCCATTCACCAGGAGACTCACATACCAAGCATCACATCTTAGCATAATTAATATGAAGGGGTTGCCACAATTCCCACCCTTGCCACTGCTTAGGTCATAGTGTAAGTGGGCCACAGCTCATCTCCTTTGGGGCCTGACAGCCATAACTGGCTTACAACCACTGCTTCATCTTAGCATGACCCCTGAGCATCCACATGTCCAAGTATGCTAAAGCACTGTGTAGATGCAGTAAAATCCTTTTGATATGTGTCTTCCACTAAAATCTTTCCCTACCAAATCCTTATCTCCAGCATTCTCTCTTCCCTGCTCCAAGGACATACCAAGTGCATCAAATACTCTCCACTTCATCCATCCATCTCATTCTTAATCTTCCTCTAAGCATTATTCTACATACATCTGCTCCATACACTCTTTGCAATCCGTTCCTCATTCAATCTTACCACATGACTAACCTCCTCAGCATGCATGATCTAAGTTACCAAATAGCTTTCTTACAATGTCCATTCTGTGCTTAACCTCCACATACTCACTCTATCAATTCTTGACACAACAATCATACTTATCAAACACTTTACTTTCATTACAGTAAACTGATCCACACAATCTAGTAGGCAGAATCATGCCTTCATAACAACATTCTTTTTGTATTCATTACTAAATCAGTATAAATAAGTTTACTTTAAAACATGCCCTTTTTGCCATCCAGCAGCACAAACTATAGCTGCTTAGAAATTTCTCTTTCTACATACCCACTTAGGCTACTCCAGGCGGCTGTGCCAGGGCACATGGTCAGTGTTCGTCCTGTTTCTACAGAAAGTTGAATGCCACGTGAAAAATCATAATCAGCCTGTAAAAAAGAATAAATTATAAGTTTTCCCCAATTTTATAACGATTTAATAGATTATATAGCATATATGTGATTATTAAAAACTTCAAATTTGAGCATATTTTTCCTGAAAATCTGCTCAAAATAAATATGATCACATATTTTCTGGAAATCTGCTCAAATATCAGATCGGAGTATATTTTCATGGAAATTTGCTCATATTTTCAATCGAAGCATATTTTCCCTGGAAATATGCTCAAATTTTTGTTGAGTGCCAGGAAAATGGGCTTGAATTTTTTAAAATTAGCGTATCTTTCCAGGAAGTCTGCGGAAATTTCAAGTTACAATACATTTTCTCTGGAAATCTGCCACTGTGTATTGCGATCACCCATAGAGAACGAACACCAACATGTGTAAATAAAACTTACTTGAAAACCATATTCCACCAATATAGCTCTTGGAGGTAAGGTAGCTAATTGGTGACTTTTATCATGGAACACATTTGCACACAAAAGCAACACCGTGGATGGCCCAAGGCCAAGCTGCCCCCAAAAGCTGAAGGAAGAATCTGCTAACAAGGCAGTTATTCTTGGGCCCAAATGCACATATCTGTAGTAGGGTGAATAATCCTTTAGCTCTGTATACTGCTTGTAAGCAAAGGTATTTAATTAAGGCAGCAACACATGAAATAGCTCATATGGACCATTTTGTGTCACAATTAGTCCCAGTTCGAAACGGAGTAGGCTCAAAGATGGAGGTGGGGGATCAAGGTTGAATGCCCTTGTTTATGCCCTATGGTGCAAACAAACCAACAGTAGTCGCTTTCTATTTCTGAGTGTTTTCTCTAACAGTAATTAAGCATTCACTTTTGTTCTTGCATCACTTATGTTGTTGTTGGATACCATTCCATATGTCACTATTAATAACCATTAGATTGGAGCTTGGGATTCAAGGTCAGATTTTCTTCTTGAGTCCCATGGTGGGCAAGAACACGGGTTTGTCACTTCCTGAGTTGAGCACTCTAACCACTGGGCTACTGTGTTCCTATTGCTTGATAATGATGCTATAGCTGAAATAAGTGAGCCAGTAAACATTGCAGTGTCCCTTTGCAGTAAACGGACTTGTTTTCCCATTTATAGATAAATTATAATTGACAATGAGCTTTATTATGTATAACATGGCTTGAGTAAGAGGTACAGCTCTTAGACCTCATGATAAAAGATCCTTGCCCACTTACCCAGTGGATGACCCAAGCAGGGTGGTGAATGGTAACTGTGGCAGCTTTTTATCCTCAAAGAACAAAGAGGAGTGATTGAAGTATATTAGCATCTAGAGAATGGGCATGCTTTGGCTAGACCACCCCCTTATGAGAGCATTGCGGGTACTGTATATGTATGAGGTGGCAATCACTATTACTCATATGCACATCAAGGCCTTCATGTATGTGGGTTTTGTCATTTAAAAGACTACTGTACATGATTTATTAAACCAACTTAAAGGTCTTTACAAAATTATTCTCTCTATATTTACCTTACAGATGGAAAATGTGTAAGTGTGTCTTTAATGGTGCTGCAGACAGCAGTCAGTTGGGCTGTTGGTATGCTATCTTCAATATCAAAGGCTGGTACTAAGGTCACTGCTCGGTCGTTACAATATCGGTCTAGAGACACTATTTCACTGTAGAATCAATAAAAAATAATATTGCAAATCATCTCATGATATTATGTTCTGCAACGAGCAAATGTTTCCCATATTTAGGCACTGCAAGCAATTAATGAAATAATAGGTACTTATAGCTAATGAGACAACTTCAGCTCTGTAAAATATCATATACTGTAAGTTATACGACTTTGTGTCACAGCTCTGACTGTAAAAACCACAAGGAGCATAACCCTCTAAAATACATAATGACATTAACCTCATGTCCTCTTAAATACATTGAAAAGAGATATGCGGTACATAAGCTCCCCTAACCATTATATGCCCATGTATTAATGTATGTAAGTATTACTGTTCTTTACTGCATTATTACATTATTATTACTGTTTTTAAATTCATGAATACTGTATACTCTATGTTTTATGTGGTAGTTAAGTGTCTTTAGCCTAAGTAGTGTACAGTACTGCATATGTATGTATTGTACAGTATTTTTTTACCTAAACACAACTTACGAACAACTCTACTAACGAACGGGCTTCTGGAACCTAACTCATTCGTAAGTTGGAGAGTGTTTGTATATGACTAATCATTATAATTAAACAGTGGCTCGTGCATTAAAAGAAACAAAGGATTTTCTACCTTGACCTGCTCATGAGGTAAAGGTCATTAACTGTTGCATATGACAACATACTGCAGTTAATTGTAGTGTCTCACATATAATTTCGAAGTCAACTTATCAATACTTATACTTATGGCATTTGACTAATGTATGTTAGATACACAGAAATAAACAATACATTCATAACTAGACATTATTTTCATGCTACCTCACTAGCTTCACTTGAATAGAACAATATATTAAAAAAAAAATAGAGAGCAACCTACCTGGGAGAATAAGGTAAACTACTGGCTACAGATGAAACACGCATCAACAAATGTAACTGGTTCATCTTCAAAGCAAGAAGTGAATCTACTAACTGACATAGTCGTTCCTGCAAAGAGAATGTTGAGCTTAATATAGCGCAAGGCATCAGAATAAGCATATTTCATTAATGTTATATCCAAGATATAACAGCCCAGTTAGAGAAGCATTGCTCTAAACTCCCATCACCAGAGGATCAGTCATTAAGATTAGGATGAGGCTCTGAAATATATCTACTGGGTTAATTTACTACATTTTAAGAGTCACTATTAGTCAGTATTTTCATCACTTACAAACTAACACTACCAACAAAACCCACCATAAAACTCCTCCCATTTATCTCATCACAAAGAATTACGTTATGTTTATGACCTTAAAGTTACGATCTGATATATTGATAAAAAGGCACATTTATAAGTCAGATAGGCCATAGATTATCCAACAAATACTTGTAGTTTTTGTGTGTGTGTGTGTGTGTGTGTGTAAAAAAAAAAAAAAATCTTACAAACCTTTCCAATTGCAATTACAGTAAACTATAAACAGAATTTATGATGTTACAGTTACGAATTAATATTGATAAAAATGGCATGTTTTTAAGCCAGTTTTGCATATGGAATGGTTTGTATCAATCTTATCTTACAAATTTTAGTCAAAACTGGTTTAAGAACGTGTCATTTTTATCAATCTATTAATTCATAACTGTAACGTTATAAATTTTGTTTATGGTTTTCTGTAACTGTAAATGGAAAGGTTTGTATGAAACTTTTTTTTTTCTACAAAAACTACAAGTATTTCCTAGATAATCTTTGTTCAATCTGGCTTATGAATGAGCCATTTTTATCAATTTATCAGATCGTAACTTTAAGGTCATTGATGATCTCCAGAACAACAGGGAGAAAGAATGGAAAGCTTACTGTTAGTCCTACAAGGTTTGGCACGGCTCAAAGAGAAATGCAACTGGTTGGATACAGTTCAAAGTACAACATTATTTCCAGGGCACAACAATATCGATCGCAGGTCTGTCACCTCTCCAGTGGAGTATTCTAACCACTGCACTACTGCTGTCCCCAGATTGCAAACTTACAGAATACATGCGATATTTCCAAATACTGCTGACAATTTTCAATCTAATATCTCTTACTGCGATCGTTTATACTTCACAGTCATCTTTTTCTACTAAGGACTGGGATGGTGCCTTCTTACAAAGGACTTTGGTTTTGGCGAGTGTGGCTGTTACCCTGAGTGAAAGCCCTTTCTAAACTCAGACTGCGGAAGGCTGTGAACCCTCGACCTGAAGAATAAATGTCATGAGTGTTACCGCTCAGCCATGGTGACCACTACCATGTACTATATCTTACTGATTATGAAAATCTAATTATGATACACATAGAAAAATTTACCAATGTTGGAACACGAGCATGTGGGGCAACATCAAGTAAAAATCCTCTCTGGGTCAGAGAAGGCTGGTCTCTTATAATTAAGGGAGGAACGATAATCTTATCTCCACTCTCATCAGGTGACCAACAAACACGAAGCAACTGTACAAAAGTCACCAGACAGCTGTGAAGGCTTTCTATGGAACCACACACCATCGTCACCTGAGAAGAGAAAAATTATCAACAGGCTGATGCTAAATTCAAAGCAATTATATATACTTGAAATACAAATTGCAAACTCAATGTAACACTGCTGGTTGAGACCAAAGTGGTCATGTCAAATTATACATATAGACATAAACAATGGCAGCAATCCCCCTTTTCAAGGGGGTAGCCGAGTCAAGGCACATATCCATACACTAATATACCTTGATCACACCTGTTAGTGCCTTAGGGATATGGGCTTCTACTGTTCCCCCCCCATCACACTACTTGGGTCATCAACAAGGTAAGTGGGCAAGGATCTTCTGCCGTGAAGCCCACAATTGGTTTACTCCCACCACTTCATATCGTGGCAACCCCCTCCCTGCACCCGCTGTCCCAGTTTACTGTGTTGGTAGGTGTAAGTAACAAAATTCCAGGGCAGGTATAAGGAGAAATGCAATGAAATATATAGAGGTAGAGACTGAATGACACCTAAGAGGAATAAGATCTAAAATTTCTATAATTTGTATGGTACTAAAACAGTACCATACAAATGCATTGTACAAACAGGTGAGTTTTGTAAATGTCAAATCTGATAACTGGCAACCATTAAGCCTCTTGAGCTTAAAACCATTCCCATGTATGTCACAAACTTTCCTTTCTCTAAAACTCCCTTCTTCAGGCACTGTACCATCTAAATGTAAGCTCAGGGATTGTGACATCTCAAATTACAATATCTACACTATACAACAAGAAGCACACAGAAAATGTAAATGAAAAAACAGAAGAAATAAAACAAATATTAATGTGGTTGGTTGTTCTTCCCTGAACTGCCTAGCCAAACAACCCCGAGTTGATAAGGAAGATCACTGCCGATCCTGGGCTTTCCCCCGAACTCTCAGGGAGTGTATGAAGTAGTGGTGGCACATGTGGTTGTGTGCAACGAGGTCTTCCATAATATTTGTCCTGAGATGCAATTAATGTCTCCATCTAAAAGCAGTCTTCAGTAATTGACTGCCGAAGAGTAATTTCCTGGTGTAGAAATATTTTTTATTGTGTGTATTGAGTTGAGAGATGAGGTAATAGCCTGGGTGTCCAAAGACTCTTTCAGGTTCTTGTGCCTCGGGTCTGGCAGGGGTTTGCAGCCGCAGTTTGGGTTTTTTGCTGCTGCTGCTCCTCTTCTAATTTGAAGTTCCAAAGGGTGGACCTACGACAAGGACTCTACCACTCCAGATCCTGTTAAAGTGTTTTAGGTTTTTTGTTGTTTCATGTGTCACTAATGATTCCTATTTTGGGAATGGACACAGACTCAGGACGGATCTGGGGAATTAAGGCTGAGAATCCTTCTTAACACCCCACGACGGACTCGATTGCGAGTCACCTCCAGAGTCTATAAATATCCAAGATATTAGCAATATATATATATAAAACTTTTGCCTACCTTTTTGTCTAGAATGCTTAGTACATACTGATGTGGGTGATTGGTGAGTGCAGGATCAACAATGCAGAGAAATGTATGATCACCTGGAGGATCATGACTCCCGACCACACCACCAAGGCTCACGTGACAACCACTTTCTTCTAGCCACTGTTTATGGATATCCCATACATCTACAATCCTAATATGGAAATAAAATTATGATAATTAGAGAGGCAGAAGGGAGTAGAGCATTGTATGACAGAGAGAGAGAGTTATGGAAAGCCCTGACATAGTATGTACGTATGCGTAAAGAATACAAAACAGTGAAGCACTGAATCGTGTCATACTGACTAACATCCAATAACATACACATCCACTATCATAAAATAAATAACAGTCCTGATTGTCTAACAGGCCAAAAATAAATATGAAACATATCAGGGATGCTATATAATTATATTTAAGTCCTGAAGAATTATGGGACTCAGGAACCTCTGAATTGTTTGCAACCAATGAGACATTACTCTGGAAAATCTGACAGAAACCTCAGGGTGTTTTGCCCTCCTTCCCTGCAACATCATCATATAGGGGTGGACATAGAGGTTGGAGATATGGAATTAAGGCTGGATCCCCTTAGTAACACCCTTCGGTAGAATCATACTTTGGTTTGTCACTTTCCAAGTCAAGTGCTCTAAATACTGTGCTACTGCGGTCCCCTCCCATTATATAGCTTCTACACTAAAAATACTCAAAGTGAATCTCAATGAACTGTATTACTTAATTACTTACTTATGTACAGGTTCTACCCCAGCTACAATAGCTAGTGTAGCATGCGAAGGAGGAATCCAACTTGGACCAGCAACTTCTGTAATTCGTCGAGGTTGCGGCCACAAAAGATGAAGGGATGAGTGCGTTACCAATGGACGAGGAGGAGCAGTTAAGTGAGAGGATGCCAATCGTTCGCATACCTACAAAGTAAGATTCTTTACTGTTCATGCCTGTTTATCTATCTATAGTTCTAATGCTCTATTCTAAATAATAAAATTATATGGAATGACCAAAAACCCTTTGAGTTTGCCTATATAAAATATTCTCCTTAATATTTCAATTTCTTAACAGCACATGTTCTTTCCTCTACATACTCCTCAAACTTTTCCTTCCACATGACAGATGATCTAACACCTGAACTTACTATCTAAGTAATACTATTATAATTCCAATTTCTCTTGACAATATCAATACACTTTTCATATATCCATACCAATTGAAAAAGTTTTGTTTCATTTCATTATTCTCTCAGTTACAATTTTGAAACACTACAAACGGTTTTACCTGGTTCTCACAAACTGAATTCTGCTCCTCTACATATTGGGTAGATTGCAACTGGTCATCTATACTCCAAATCAATGGTACCTATATAGTCTTCCTCAAAGAGACTGAGGTCTTTTCCAACGATTATAAAAATGCGACCAATTAAAGGTTTTAACCTCCAAGCCAATTGAATCTCCCTTTTCATTTTATCAAATAATCCTAGGTACTGAGACTCCCTTTTATCTTCAGTCAAGCACTACAGAAAATCTATTCATGTATACATCCCCCACCATAGATTAAATAACGAAGATCCTGATAACCATACAAGCCAATGCAGCCTTGTAAGAGTATATAGTAAAGGCAAAAGCACTCCTATAAAAAATATATATCAACCTCTTAAGCTCAATGACAGTATATTTTACCTGTTCCATACATGGACTCATTTCCAACGAAGAACTAGACTGCAAGGGAGAACGAACGGTGGGAGATTCAACGGAAATTTTTCTAGAAGAGACGACGCCATTCACTCCAGGTTCAACACCTGTCAGCACACTGTCAGTTCCCATGCTCACTAATGATTCTAAGGAACCAGATATTCCTCTGGATGTTGTTAATTCTGTGTGAAAAATAAATACGTACTGTATCTGAAGAGTACTGTTTCACTCTAAGCATTAACCTATATAAATGATCTCATAAAAAACAATGTTATATGCATTTGTTTATGTAATAACTGTGAAGAACCCAAAAGCCCCTTTATATGTATGATTAATACATATAATGCATATATAGTTACCACGGTCAAGGGATCTTCGGGACATTAGGGGAGAAACACTACCATTACACGCAGCTGAACCATTCATTTCTGGCGCTTTCTCAATGATGGAGGCTGCATAGTCCTCCATAAATGACTGCAGTTGCGGCTTTCTCGAGGCTATATCAAAGGCAGTTTTGCCCTTGTGACGTCTGCAAGAAGAACATAATGGACAGTTCTAAAAAGACCATTATTACAGATGCACAACTTTGCACACTTTGACTGGCATCTGCGAGTATTCTGTAAAGGCAGATTCAGCAAAAGTATAAAATATATAAAAGAATGCACAACAAGCACTACAAATATCTTGGGGTTTCAAATGGTATCAAGTGACAAATTTTAAAACACGATAAGCTGTCTCACAGTCATTGGCTTACCTTATATATAACTAATAGATTAAGGGGCAGATTATTATTGCCTACTTACTCTGTGGCTTACTCAAGCAGGGTGACAGGGGAATCATGGCTGCCTTTTATTCCTATTGAGCTAAGGAGAGTGATTGAGGTATATTAGCTTCTGGTGAATGTATATACTTTGACTTGGCCAACCCTCATACATGGGGGCTGTGACCACTGTATGTGTATGTATGTAGGTAAGATCAAGGGGCCATAAATTATCAGAGGGATGTTTAAATAGCTGAGACTCTGAAGTAGAAAAGACACTCAGAGCTCAAAAATGCAAAATGAGATATTACGATTTCAATTTCTCACACGTTAAACAACCAGTTACATAATAATAATTATAAAGAAATGTAAAATTCGACTAGTTCAGTTTCGCTATATAATATCATCTCAACTACTGCAAAATCATAAAGAAATATAATATCAGATACCTTTCTACAACCAGTTTCTAACTCCCCAGTCACGATGGTACTTGTCCAAATGTCATACTCTCATATTAAGCTAATCTAAATAACTATCCAAAGTTCTTAAAAATGTTCCCTCCCATTCATGATATGAAAAAATCTAAAGGCTTCCAGCTCTCCATATACAAGAATGCCCTTCAAGCATGATCCAAACCAACAGTTTATCTTGATTTCTCTATATTACTTACTAAGTAGTCCTCTCCCTTCAAATTATTAGCGATCTGTAATTCTCTACTTCACTGGAAATATGACGAATCTTCTTACAAATGCCAATCTCCAGATGCTCTTTAGACACATTCTGCACCTACCCTGCATAGTTTACATGCTCTATTGCACATTCCTTCTTTCAATAATACTTATGCATATCTACTTTTCATTACTCTATCCATAAATACAATAGCTACATTTTTCATGGCAAGATTCTTCATGTACAAGAATATTACAGTTACCCTTTAAAACACTGAATATGAGGATTAGCATCATGTTCCAAAAGTATCTGGATGACATTTTCTTCACCCCGAGCTACAGCATCGTGTAAAGGCGTCGCTCCATCACTGTTTGCAGCATTGACATCAGCACCACGAGCTACCGAGAAAATTTAAAATTGTGTAATATTTCAAAACTTTCATACATATTGCAATAGTTCAGTGGTTAGAGCACTCAAGTCAGGAAGTAAAAATTTCGTGTTGGAGCCCAGCACAGGGTATTAGAAATGACATCCAGTCTTAATTCTCCAGCTTCAACCTACCTGCATCCAACCCCATTCAAAAGGGGACTTATAGTAACACATAAAACAGCAAACCACAACAGCAACAATATACACTGCATTGCATTCTTTCTTGGGCAGATAAACTAAAGGAAGAAGAGAGATATCAAAATTTATACTCTCTGCTTCTTCTTATAATAATTAACAAGTAGCGGTGTTTGTTCATATTGTCTGCCATTTTATGTCACTATTAATTCCCAGTTGAATGGGGATGGACACAGCCAAGCCCTAACAAAGGATTGTCATTTTCTGAGCCGATCACTCTGATCGCTGCACTACCTTGGTTATCTTATATGATTAACCAGTATATCCCTCATTAAAGGGGTCTGAAGAATGGCATGTCATCAATTGCATTATAAAAAGCAGTTAACAGTGACTGTAATTTCCACAGTAGTCATTACCTAAATTAAAAGTTTTAAGACAATAAAATGTTACACCCACTTAAAACATTTGGCTGAAAGTCACCCAGATATAACTTTATATCTAAACAAAGATAACATTTCAAAAGAGTTCAATTACCTAATAAGCAAGTTAGTGTGTCAACATCAGCAAAAGAGGCAGCCCAATGCAATGGAGTGTTTCGGCTCAAGGGATTATCATATGAATTAATGCTGAGCCCTGCTGCAACAAGTTGACACACTCTTCCTACACTGTAAAAGAAATTAAAAATTACATCATTATGAATATTCTTCATTAGACTATGCAACAGTTAGTACAAAAACAATTTATACAATAGCCAAAATCTCCTTTGTAAGAGGGTGGCCGAGTTGTCGAACAAACACATTCCCTAAAGGCTAATACATCTCGATCACTCACTCATAGCTCAGTGAGGATAAAGGCTGCCACATATCACCCCCACCACCCTGCTTGGATCACCTAGAGTGTAAGTGGGCAAGGAGCATCTGCCACGAGGAAGATTAATAAATATACCATTTCCTTACAGTTCTGGTGAATATCTGATTAATCATCTCAGAAAAGGAAAAAGGCAAATTATACCCAAGTTACAGATCCCTAGGATTACTGTACAATTTAAATGCTGAATATTAAATGAGATCATATTGTAATGGGACTGCAGTACTGTGTTGGTTAAAGCACTCAACGTGAAAAGTGACAAACTCACGATTGAGCCCATCGCAAGACGTCAGGAAAGGCATCAAGCCTTAATTCTCCAACTACGACTTGTATGTGTCCACCCCCAATAAAGGGAATTAATAATGACACATAAAACGACAAATTGTGATCAAATTGCATATTATATAACTTTTTTATATATTGTAAAAAAAAGTATATACCCAGAAGTGTTCCGTTTCATAAGTAATTTCATTTTCTAATATCATCGTTACTGATGGACTTTAGCATTTGATCTTTGCACACTAAAAAAATTACCCATAATCCTCTAATGGATATATAAGCTGCATTTTTTCTTGTAAATGGTAGGTAGCTGACACTACTTTTAAGGGAATCTTCGAATCTTTGAGATAAATAGATAGAGGTTTTATCTCTTGCAACAGACAATATGATACTTAGTAGTCAACAGGTTCACACAGCTTGTGAAATTGACTTACAAGAGCAAATTGCAACCCATACAGTTTTAGTGCGCTTCGACTCATTGAAGGAGAAATATACAGCTTTGACACAGCCAAACCCCTTACAAGGTGAATTGTAGCCACCGTATATGCCAGGTACAAAGCTTCAGCTGTATGGCCACTCAAAATTGCTGTCGGATGTTTTATAAATAATCTCCAGATAGATACATGTAAGACACAGTAAACGAGTTTCTGCTATCTATTTGAAAATAAAGCAAATAATTCAAGCCTCACAGCCAAATCCCTTTTCATCATACGACTTTTAAACAATTCTAGTAAGTATGAGTTCTACACTTTAACCCCAGTTCCTTAGACAATACATACATGACAATTTAAACAACTTAAATTACCTCTGAGTTCAGTAAGAGAGCTACTTCTGTTTTGCAAGGATATATAAGACTATATTTACATGAGTTTCTTGTTTTTTAAGACTCTGATTATACTAATAAGCAAGGATATATACAACTAAAATTAGCAGTTTACCTTCCTTTTAATACTCTGGTTATACTAATTAAAACTATATTTATGACTTATAATGCTAGTTGTTTACATACTCTGACTGTGCCGTGGCCCTCAGAAGTTCCTCTGTGAAGATAGCTATAATACTAGGGGTTGGGGCAAGCTGCAGTGGTGTATTGCCTTCATTATCTTGAACTCCTGGATCAGCTCCCGCTGCTAAAAGTGCTCGTACAATGTCGCCTCTGCCAAGCTTCGATTTTGGTAGAAAAAAAAATGTGTCCATCATCAAGTGGAATTTTTCACAATACCTCTATTGTCAACTGGGAATATGACTAATAATGAAAAGCACTCATATAAGAGCTGATATCCAAATACGTAATATATGATTGAAACAATATTTTTGTACCAATTGTTAGGATACTACACAAAACACAAAGACAAAAAGATTATTTAAATTTACATATCAGAAAAGGCAAGACAAGACTTACCATACATGTTAAAAAAAAAAAAAGATTAAAATTAGAAAATGATACAAATAAACTGTTATTCTACATAAATTTTATAATCTCAGAGCACTATTATATATACTAATATCCATAAGAAAAAGTAAAAATCCTATTAATAAAAACAATAAGAAATTTTCTACATTCTTATTTCTCTTGAAAATAGTAGACATAAAATTTTTCTCCAGCAAAAGGAATCTCAGAAAAATATCTTTCACATACACTGCAAATAGATGCAAAAACAAAAAAATAATTTTTCTAAATGCAAGTTCAAAATTAAAACTAGTAAAGAAAAATGAGAGTCTGTATTGTTTTGTCTGCCATTTTATACGTCACCATTATTCCAAATTCACATACGGGTGGACACAGATTAAAGATAGGAAATGCACTGTCATAATACGAAGTACAGTATAAATTTTTCCAGTGTTGAACAAGGGACTGACATGTTATGTACATTTTCACGCAAATGCGGAAAAATCATTAACCACTTGTTTGCCAAACATAATGCACTGGACTGCATATTTCGCATGACAAAATACCCAGAAGGAAAAAAGCCATTAATCTTAGTGCATTCTCTTCATAGTTTCAGCAACATTTTGAATACTTGTTTAACATTTTTGAATCATACAACATATTATCCACAAATTCAACACGCTAATGTGCTGTCATCATGTACAATAAGAAGCCACCTATGCATACATGATCAACCCATCATGACCAATAATAAATCTAAAGTTGCATAAACCATACCAGTGAACAGGTTTACTATATCTGAAAATTACATTGCAAGTGAAACATTAATATTTCCTCTTATTCCTTTTTCTTTTAGCTGTATTGAATTCTACTGAATGCATTTCATATTTTCAGCAGCGGATTAAGTGAGAGCTTTAGGCTGTCTGTTCTTCAATGCTAATGGGACTTAAGGAACCTCAAAGCAATAAAGTCAAAAATTTGATAGTGTCATAATCCCCCTTGTCTAATATATCACCACTCAATAATGTTCTCACCAATCAGGTTATCAAATTTATGTGGTCAATATGACCTCAAAATATGAAAATGAAGTAAATGCTGAAAGCACAGACAAATTTTTGAAGATAGAAAAAACTCATACAATTGGCTTCCTGAGACCCAAATACGGTCCAAATCCCCTTTGTTTAATATATAACAACTCAATAATGTCTTCACAATCTGGTGGTTAACTTCAGGTATCTAATATGAACTCAAAATATAAAAATGACGTAAATGCTGAAGGGACATAAAATTTTAATAAAGAAAAAATTCTCACAATTAGTTTCCTAAGTTATAAAGTACAGTATCCCAAAATGTATTCACTAATTACCTTAGTTGCCATGTGTAAAAAAGATCCATCTTCTGTTGCAAGCGAGTCTATGAGCTTCTTTCTCTCTTGTACACCTCGTGCTGTTAATCATCATTGAAAATTAAACAAGGTTCTTTGTTAATTCATCATACAGCATTATGCTCATTACAAATTGCAAATAAATTCTAACACTCACTATATAAAAGTTGTTGTGCGTCGTATAATAATATCAGAACTAATTCCAAAATCGAATGGGAGTAGACACAAAGGTTGGAGCTATAAGGGGATGTCCTTCCAAATGCCCTGCAGTGGGCTTAATGATGAGTTTGTCACTTTCCAAGTCAAGCTTTATAACCCCTGCGATATCGTGGTCCCCATCCATGATATAAAGATATTTTTTACAAATAAAGCGTTGCCATGAGAAACTACTATGCTTGTACGTTTGATTATTTAATTTATTAATTGATTCCTTCTACTATTTCAAGAATATGCAAAATAAATTATTTAAAAATTTCAGTATTTTGTAAACTTACTATAAATTTATTGTGTTCCTATTCTGTAAACTATTAATCATAATCTGGAACAAAAACTCTTTACGGAGAGCAAAATTCAGCATATACAGTATCTTTTGGCTTATAAATTGACGTCTAATCACAGTCATAGCATCTTAGAGATGTGTGAAGGGAAGGACTAAAAATCATTGTTATAAATGTATATGCATTTGCTCTTCTGTTTTGCTAGCTGTATCTCTTGCCATTGTACTTTGAGAGGGTGGCAAGGTTAGGTC